>VZZY01012630.1:121236-142604 GCA_013400335.1 Eurystomus gularis | reverse complement strand
CGGCCCAGCGCCGCCCGGCCGCGGGAGGCGGCCTCGGCCAGCCGCCTTTGTGCTCAGACGAGCTATTGGCGTTGTTCGCTCTCTTGTTTCTTTTTTTCTTTTAAATGGTTCCATATGTTCGTAACAATAAATCACCCCAGACTGATAGGACGCAGAGGGGAAACGGAAGCACGAAGGTAAACCGCCTTTTCTCTGCTCCTTCTAGGTTATGCACATAATCCCCACAGTTGACTGATCCCTGTGCAAAGGAATTCATGCCCTAACTGCTTGTTTCTGGGGTTAATCTTTTCCATTGAGGTAAATCCGAATTATAATTCCTACTTTATTAACATGAGAAAACTGAAATCTAGAAAGCCCAGGGCTAAACATCAAAATTTGAATCCACTTTGAGCTCAGTTCTATAGTTGCAGTATATATACTTAATACATTCCAAGATTAAACTGGAATTACGGAATGTTCGGGTCCTACAAAAATTAAACCTCAGTAAACCAGATGTCCAAACAAATTTACAAACTCCCGTTGACTTCACTAGCTATACATTCACTACATCTATAGCCTTTGAGGATTCACACCTATTTATCTACCCAAGTTTTATAGTTTGCTAGCCTTGGGAAAAGATCCAGATTTCCAGTCCTTTGCCTAGGTCATCAAAGACCTTGTTGTTATATTAACAATGGTAAGTGGCTCCAGAAATAATTCCTGTGTACTCTTAAAGGACCAGAATGCAATGCAGCAAGACTTGTGGAAACCAGAGACTCATCTCCCCTGAATATATCCTTTATCAGTGGGTGGCTGGAGAAAAATGCACAGCTGAAAAAGGGCTTTGTTGCTATTCTGGACTGCAACTAAACAGGATTGCTGGAGGTACAGAGGTTTCTCAAATAAGACAATGCTGCTTAACAAGTTAATGCTGTCAGAAAGGTTTGCAGGCAAGAGCATTTTGTAGTTAATGGACAGCTTTCCAAATACTTACCTTGCCTCACTTGCAGTTGACACATACAGAGTGTCTTACAGCCGTTGAAAGAGCAGCAGAAAGGACTCAGAGTGCACGAAGGTGCAGATGTCTTTACTCCCCATGCACCGCTTTCACAGCGGAACATTCCCCAAACTGCAAAACGTGCAACCAATGTTGCTTGAGACATCGGTGACCGTTTTCAAAATCTGGCAATCAGATCAGGAATGGTATTTGAGCTAGAACTGGCTTTAAGCAGATAGGAGAAGAAAAGTGAACAAAACCCAAGAATCATGCCATAGTGGCCTCTTCACCTGATCCAGTAAATCTGCTCACAGTACCCTGTGGCCAAGAGCAGCCAAAACAAGGAGTCCTGATGGAGGTACAAAGGAAAGTCTCGGTAAGCAATCACAACGGACACTGAACAATCACAGAGGAGTGTCTGTATGTGAGAAGCATCTTCCAAGCCCCTAGGATGGAAAGGCTGGCATAAAAATTAAATGACTGCAAGTTTCGTATCTCCCCTCTGTATATTCTATTCCATTAAAAGAAAATTATAACCTAATCCTGGATGGACTTTTATCCAGATGAATTTTCTGTTAAAGAGCTGCATTTAAACTCTTCGCCTTGATGCTATTTTGCAGTAATGAGTTTCGCTGCTTAGTTATGAAACATGACAAAAGTATTCTATCAATTACTGTTGAATCTGCTGCCTTTCAGTTTTAGTTCCATGTTTTGGGTTCTGCTATTACTTCACAAGAAAAGGAGCACCTCATGCATCTTATTAGCACTATTCAGTACTCTGAGTAGGTCTGTCATTATCTGCTACTCACACCCTAATTGATACATTCTCAGCCTCTCCTAGGGGTATGACTTGTTACCAACCTTTCATCATCACTTGATTCTGAAAGAAAAACAAGAAAAGATTATACTGTCAGGAGGAATTTTTCTATTGTAGCTAAGTTTTACTTAAACTGGTAAATATATTTAGAAGCACAGAATATTAAGGATGAAAAAGAGGAAGACTAGTTCATCAAATGGAAGGAAATACCTCATTGGAAAGTATTTGAGCAGTGGATAATAAACTATGATCAAACATTAAGCATGGTGAAAACCTGTATCATATATACAGCAAACTTGCGGTTATCAAACAAGCTCTAATCCACTTAGTCCAGTACCGTATTTTTGACCGTGGCCATTGCTAGAGGCAATCTTCTATACAGAAGACTGATGCTTTCAAACATCAAGAAATTCTCAACCTGAATGATTACAACAGCTTAATCAATTGTTTGAAAAGTATTTTCTTGTACTAATTTTGCATTTTCTATCATTTCATTTTTACCAGGATTTTGTAAGCGTTTTTTTTTTTACTTTGTCAAGCTATATTTACTGTATCATTCACTATTTTAAATACTTTGGTCCTTCCTTACTTTCTGTTGAAAAACAGTTACAGTCTTAAAATCTGATAAGCTGTCTCACATTCTATGTTCACACTGTTTCACAATATGAAATGTCTTGCTTTAGCTAGAAACATAATCTCAGATTTTCAGAAACTGATAACTACGTATTCGTAGAAGCAAATAAGTTCAAACTACAGGTGCCAAGTAGCTCTAAAATTAGAGAATCCTCTGCTCACAAAGTAAGAATTCTAAGCAGATGGAAATGTGTTCTTCTACAACTAACTAGAGCAAAGAAACTAGCCCTAAAAAAAAATTAAAAGCAATATTATGCATTAAAATGACAGACCTTGTGAGTTTTAACATCAAAGCCTGAATTGCTGTGCATATTTATACCTAATAACTAGCTGGAGACTTGAAGTGGATTTTGTCCCTGTCTTTTCTCTTCCCATGTATAAACTGAAACATGTAGAGCTTTTCCAAATAATATTTTTTATTACTCGGGCCTCCAATGGATTTTGTTGCCTTCTATTTCCTTATCCCCAAGGGGAATAGAGGGCAGAGAATAAAGCGGCCTTTCTAGTCCTTTATGTTTCAACTCAAAAAAACCTAATAAAAGACCCTGGAGTGCTGTGAAATGGAAGGGAAAATAAATAAAAATTGAAGAGGCAGTAAAACACATCTACAGTCTTTTTGGCAACTATCCAGCATTAACACATTCAGGAAATAGGGAATTTACAAATGAAGTAATATTTGAATATTACTCCTTTTTAGCCTATTGTTTGATTTCCCTTCTCTAATAGCCTCCTGCCTCACTTTAAGCCGGAGGTACAAGAGGAGAAAAATCCGTTCTGTAAATCACAAGGTGATTTCTAGACTAAGTTCTCAGTCCTCAGCCTGCATTTGGGGTTGCATTTGACAGCTAGCCACTGCTAGACATCAAGATCTCTAGTAGCAGAGAGTGCAGGTAGGACTTCCTAACCAGCTCGTCCTGCAGCTTGTTATTCCTCTACCAGAACCCCGGGAGAGATGAACAGGGTCCTCTCATCCGTACTTTGCTCTATGAAAGTAATTTCCCAGCAACAGGTTTTGAGTGTATGAAATCAGCTGAGGCCCAGAAGTGGCCTGAAGGCTGAGGAGGAGTGGTCCAGGGCTGAAAGATGCACTTCTCATCCAGACCGCCACTCTAGATTCTGGTAATTTAATGATAGTTCTATTGGTTTTAGCATTGGTAGCATGAAACCCAAAAAACACATGGCTCCACAGCTGAATGGAAAGCAGTCAGCTACAGCATCGCCGGCAGCCCTGCAACGTACAACAAATGCAAATTTTGAAGTGTCTCAGCGATGCTCACAGACTATCCAGTCTGACAAGATCACAACTCCTGTAGGAAGAGCTATAGACAATTTAATGGGTAAAATGTAAGCTCCCACTCTGAATGACTGGCTTGGAAGGAATCACAGTGAATTTCAGTATCACCACACCCACACACTCAGAATAAGGCCCACAGGCCAAATTAGTCCATTTGGTCCAATTCACACTTTTGCTGTCCTAGTGGAATACACATTTTTTCCTACAGAAATTCCTACATTTGTTTTTGAAGAGTTGATGGGGGTTTTTGTTTTCTGAAGAGGAGCATTCACTACTCCATAACAAGTACTGCAACACGGTCTCTCTACTCCATCCAGTTCTCCAAGCACAGCATTTTGTTCACAACTACCCAGTAAAGAGTTCACCTTGAGTCCAGAGATCACTGCATGCATGGGCAACATCAAAAGCTACTTAACTGGTAACAGGACTGGTAGACAGCAATCTACCCACATGGGTATATACCTACCATCCTGAGGAGCCAAGGATGGGCTGTACACTATTGTTTTTAACAAAAAAAAGAGCAGTACTCTGAGAAACAAAGTCTTCAGGCCTTTTACACATCTCAGGAGGACTAATTCCTAAGCCTCTGGGATCCCAGAACCAGAACAAGGACGTACCTCTAACAACATGCATCCTAAGGAAAGCAAGGCATCGTTTCAAGTTTGCTACCTCATCTTATAGAACATGCCCTCACAGGCCAAAATCCAGATAACTGTGTGACCACACCTGCAGCGGAAGCAGATATTAACAAGAAGTTATTTGTAATTCTTTACTTACTGATGTACCATAGAATGAAGCCTCCATGTAGTACACTGCCCTGTTATGTCTGCCTGGCTCGTTCAACTATTAATTTAGCCATGTTGTTTTCCTGCTATTCTGATTTCAAATTAATAAACAGCTCTAGGGGCCTTTGTTTCTGTTACCAACAATTAAAAAGATAAAATACAATAAAAAATAAAATAAATGACAACAGGAGCTTTTTTTTCCCCAAATGCAACTTAAATCAAACAAGAGGCAACAAAAGAGCATATGTTGAAATCTTCTCCTGTATCTTGAAGAAAATCAGACATTGTCTAAACATTTAAATGCTTCCTAAAAAGAAAGTACACAGCATGCCTAGGAAAATCATGAACAGTGCACGCATATAGGAGAAGATTTTTCCAGACAGATCTACACCTCCCAGAGCTGTGCAGTGTGCTGATCCTCAATGTATAATCAGCCAAATAGCTACAAAAATACTAGAAAAAAAGTCACAACCATTGTCTTGTATCCCCCATAATTGAGCTACATTGACAGGGCACATGACTAAGTTCTGCAGTATCTTCTGTGTCTCTCCATCACACACTATTTCATGGTGAAAATATCCTTTCAACCTAAGCCTCCCCTTTATCTCTGCAGATATTTCACACAGACCTTAACTGAGAGGTAAAAGATATTTCACATAGGAGAAGCTTTGGTGAAGAGAAGCCTGATGCGAATCTCCGACAATGGGGTGAAGAAGGGGCAGGAGACCACCCTATAAGCAAATACCCTCACCATTTTCTTGGTAAGAATTCACAGCACTGTGTGACCTTGTGGTATTGGTGATATGTTATTTCTATTCAAATTGTAATTAAAAAAAAAAAGTCATACGGATTATGCAGTGCATTGAGACAAATATGGGCCAGGTTCTTTTCTAAACTCTTTGTCAACTTCCCTTTAAACCTCCATCTGGTCATCCTTAATCTATTAACTGAGACAATATTCTCTTTCTCATGAAATACCATAATACTAAATGCATCAGACAAACACATCAAAAGTAACTGTGCCGGACAAATAAAAGTGTCAGAAACAAGTGACAAAACAAATGCAACTGAAGCAGTAGGCAGTCCTCACTGTTAAGGCATCAGTCTGAGGACTGCTCCATGCAGATGGCCTCTCCATGTTTTAAATGGCTGAACAGAGCCTAAGGGCTGCTGCTAAGTTTTTCTGTAAAAATATCTCCAGTCTCATGCTCAGATGACACCAATATTGAACAGACAACAAAAATACAAGTGGATAGAATTAATCTGTAAAATTGCAGTGACCCTCAGTGATTAGAGCCATTAGAAGAGTAAACATATTCTCCCTCTACTCTCTACTCTGTTGCCTGTGATTTACACAGAGTAAATTTTGCTCTAGGCGCTTGTTTGATATAAACTTAACCAACAAGCACTGGAAAATTATTTTCAGTAACTAAAAGACAGTGACATCTCTTACAAATATGAGAAGGTAGTCAACAAAGCCACAAGGAGAAAAGCCCTGCTTGCAGACTAGACATGCAACAGAAGAATTAAAGTACCACTTCACCTCAGTTATTTTCTGCTGAATTAGATTAAACACTATTTAAAAACAAAACAACAATCACTGCTCTACACAAGCTGAACTCCAGAATAGAGAAGGCTGCAGTGTTAAGCGAAGCATAAGCACCACCACTAACGTTCATGTCCAAAACCCACAAATCCCAATGCATCCCTTCACGACTCAAGAGATATGCAAAGGCTGAGGTTACTTCACAGAATACTCAATGCTTGCTTTTTTTTCCTCCAATAGAGATAACAGAAGACAAAATATAAAGGATTCCTCAGGCCCCTAGTTCACATGCTAGGAACTGTAATTACATATTCAGCATTCCTCCTGTTCAATCCATTCGCCATTAAAAGATCAAGTTCTTCCACTTTTAACCTTGCGACAAAGGACACTGAAGACAGAGTACATATGCCTCCTCCATCTTGACCCTTGACTGGTAAGGTTAGTCTTCGGGAATCTCAGGACACTGCAAACAGAGAAGAAAGCTTGGAAGAAGGAAGACAACCTCAGTGAAGAGGAACTGGATTAGGGAACACTTAAAGAAATAGGACACATCAAGTCCTGTGCTAAGGAAGCTAGCTGATACCATTGCCAGGGTACTCTCTACTATCTTTGAAAGGCCATGGTGACTGGGAGAGGTTCCTTAAGGGAGCAAGTGTCACTCCTGTCTTCATGATGGGCAAGAAGGAAAATCTAGGAAAGTACAGACCAGTCAGCCTCACCTCAGTCCCTGGGAAGGTGATGTAGCAAAACCTTCTGCACAGCATTAGCAAACATATTTGGGATGAGAATGCAATTGGAAGTAGTCAGTGTGGAATTATTAAGGGTAAATCATGCCTGACCAACTTGACAGCCTTCTATAAGGGAGAAGACTAGCTCAGTGGGCAAAGGGAGAGCAGTGGATGTTATCTATCTTGATGTAGTAAAGCTTTTGACACCATCTCTCACGATATCCTTATTGACAAACTGACAAAGCACAGGTTAGCTATTTGCACAGGGAGGTGGACTTAAAACTGGATGTCAGTTATGATCAGCAGCAGAAAGTCAGTTTGAATGCAAGTCACCATGATGTACCCAGGGGTTGATACTAGGGCTAATCCTATTGAACATCTGCATTAATGACCTGAAGAATGGCACAAAGAACACCCTCAACAAGGTCACAGACGACTCAGAGGGAGAAGTGACATGTACACCAGATGGGTGTGTTGCAATTTCAAGGGACTTGTATAGGCTGGAGAATTGGGTTGACAGGAACCTCATGAGGTTCAACAGTTGGAAATGCAGTTTTGCACCTGAGGAGGAATTACCTCAGGCCTTAGTAGTTGCCTTCCAGCTGGTTGGCTCCAGCAGCTTGTCTGAAAAGGACATGGGAGTCCTGGTGGGCACCAAGCAGAACACAAGCCAGCAGCATGCTTCAGTGACACAGAAGGCCTCCTGGGCTGCATGGGGGAGAATGCTGCTAGCAGGTCAAGAGAGGTGATCCTTCCATTCTGCTTGGCACTAGGGAAGCCACACCTGGAGTGCTGCACCCAGTTTTGAGCTCCCCAGTATAGGGAAAATACAGACTTACAGGCATGAACCGAGCACAAGGCCACAAAGATGATTAAGAGGCTGAAGCATCTTTCACATAATGAGAGGCTGAGGGAACTGGGACTGCTCAGCCTGGAGAGGAGAGGACTCAGGGAGAGAGTGGAGGGTAATCTTATTAATGTGTATAAATATCTGATGGAAGAGAGTAAAGGAGAGCAAGCAGTGCCCAGCAAAGAGACAAAAGTCAATGGGCACAAGCTGAAATTCCATCTGAAAAAAAAACAAACAAACCACAAAACAGAACAAACAAAACACATCAACACCCCTCACAAAAAAACCCCAAACAAACAAACAAAAAAACCCACAAACCAAAACTCCAAACCCACCGCTTCTTTTTTTTTCCCAGAGAGATTGTGGAGTCTCTATCTTTAGAGACATTCTGAACTCAAGTGGACATGGCCTTGGGCAAGCTGCTCCAGTTGACCCTGCCTGAACAGGGAGGTTCAACTAGATCATCTGCCAATGTCCCTTCCATCCCCAAATACTTTGTGATTTTGACATATGTTTTTAGTTATAATTTGTTGGATAAAAAAATAAATAAAGAGGTGACCAAGCCACGTGCATTTTCATGCACTTCAGCGGAAATGAGATAGACTCTCCAACAAAGCATATGCTTCTACCAAGTACATTTCTTCCTCTGAGATGCAGCTGAAGTAAACATCTTAAAATTGATGCATTTCAAAAACTAAACCAAAACACTGTTTAAAAAGACATTTTAAAGGTACTCTGTGACAGAAAGAACAGGTTATTTTCTATAGTCTGTTGTTTAAGAGCTACTTTGTTGCCCAGTAGATCTGTAACTATCATTTTCCTTCCTTATGTTCTTAATAACAAGACCACTCTTAATTGAAAGTCCTGTTTTTCTAATGATTTAGCTGCAGCCAGAACGTCCCATATTCTCAGCAATGCACCATCCCATGCATACAAATCAGTGACTTGCAGTTTCTGTTTTATATTTACATTTTAACAGGTTTTGTCATGTTGGGTATTGTTTGTTTGGATTTTGATTGGGGTTTGTTTTCCTTATTGTGTTGTTTTAAACAGAAATTAAGTCTTCTGGATCAGACATATGAAACGGCAGTGACCAGCTAAGTTAAATGCATTCTGCTTTTCTGGTCTTTGATTAACTAGCAAGGAATAGCTGAAGCAGAGGTCAGTACTTTTTGAATGAAATACATACAGAAAATGGCTTAAAAGCTTTACAGAATGCAACAAGCTCTTTTGAGGCTTGCATTCACCTATAAGTGCTGTCAAAGTCCGCAGGTGAATTACACTGGATGCACCCTCCTTGCGTTCAGATGTTAGTAACGAGAACGGGGACAATGAAGAATCCACCTTACCTTTTCGAGATGCACCATCTGCTGATGTTTTTCAAAAGCTTTTTTATATGGAGTTACTTAAGTTTTCAGCATGGAACATTACTGAACACATACCTACCTTTGGTGCATATGTCCATTCCTGTCACCTACCGCAGATCAGCTTCAGAACTAAAAGGCACCAGGCCTAGGACTTGTAACCAAAGTAGAGAAAATACCAGAAAGCTCATTCAACAGTCACAAAAAGGAACCAGAGCAACATGAGATTTTATTGGGAGGCCATGCCCACAGATTTCCACAGCAAACCCATCTTTCTCTTGAAGGACACATTCTGTCTCATTTTAAGCTTGCAGTTTCTCCAAGCATGGCTTACCAAAACAATCTCAGCTGCTGGGAGTCTTCCTGCTTTTATTTATTTTTCTTTTTTTTTAAAGAAGTGAGAACAAAAGAAAACCAAGCTACCCAGACATGTAAGACAAATTAATTCAGAGCAACACAAGCTGTATCACTTAGCCAAAGGAATGTTCTAAACACCTGTTTATGAGCAAAACCAGTCATAAAAACAGCTGTAAGCAGCAAACAGGAGCTAACAACAACAATTTCCCATCCTTTTCCAGACATATAATGACATTTAAATCACATAGCATCACAGAAGAATTGTATAGAGCTGATGGTAATTGACGTAATTACTTGTATGCATTTCTCCACTACATACTGTTGTGCTGTAAACGCAAGCATGTGAAAAGTAAACAGAGCTTTTGAAATCCTAAAGCCATAGTACTGCAATCCCTGCTGGATCCTTTTAACCTGTAGATGGAAAGAAAATAACTACTTCAAAGTTTTAAAACTTCAAATACATAATTTAAGCCTCAGGCAGACACTGAAACAAAACTTCTCAAGTTCCTTTTGGTTAAATGGGTTCAGATCAGAGCAGAGATGAGATACAAACAGGTAATGAATGCTTATGTGATTAAAGATGAAGACAAAAACAAAACCATTATGGAAAATATGTATAGTCACATTTTTCTTTTTCTTTCAAAAAATTAAAATCTTTCCCCTGCAGATCTTTGATGAACCAGTGCAGGGAAAAAAACCCCACCATATCAGTGAATCTGAATCACAGAAATCCCTCTTCCCTAGAGTATACATTAGGAATGTCAAAAACATAAAGGAAGCTAAGAATAACAACATGCTGAGGGTGTTATCTTAGAGGGAACTGCTGCTAGGAAGACTCCAAGACTCCTAACTGAAGACAGCTTTTACTAGTAAATCTTTTAATGCTAGATATGTGTCACCTACAGGGACCTTGTACTTCTGTTTCAGTGTGGGAAGAAGAAAGTAGCCCTGCAGTCAAATGCGTCTCCAGTTTCATACAGATCTGTGGGTAAATTGTAACACCACGTGGAGTTCGGTTTGATCACACTCACTTATAAATACAGTTTAAAACAATAGCTGATTAAGAACTTCAGGGAACAAAAAACCATCCTTCTCATATATAAATAACTCTAGATAAAAAAAAAAACAAACTTGGCAGGTTAGGTAGTGAGCCAAGTCAGATGATCACGATCAATTAAGTGTCTTATATTAACCATGGTAGATATGCAGAAAGGACACAGCATCCCCCATACACTACGAAAGAAGGTTCCAAAGCTATCGCTTCTTCCATACATCTAAACTTTCAAACAACACTCAAAAGACTTCTTTTTGACTCTCTATTTGAGAGTTTTTTGATTTGAAACAGAATAAATAAGTGGCAGGGGGGAAACCCCTAATGGCCCAGAGTGTAATAGGAAACCCCTAAAAAAACCCCAACTCTCCCCACCCCAATACATTTCAATTTGGCACAACCTTTACCAATACTCCAGACAAGCATGAAAGACAGTGGTTATTTCTATTTCCAGAGCCATGACTGTTGACAGATGGAAGGTGTCTTAGAGATACTTTTTAAAGATTAAGACAATTGGGTCTATTGCTGTACATAGCTCAACTTGAGCTGTTTAAGGCATCTTATTACCTTTTAGTGATTAATCCTTCATCCCGGTTCTCTGTGTTAGCAATTTATTGGGATGGCACACAGGCTAAGATAACTTTGGTATATCAGATGGTGTTTCAACAGCTAATCAAATAAAAACATGTTCTCTGTACATTTGTAAAACAGCCTTTCTGTTAAGCACAACAGAAACCCAAGTGCACTAATGGGGCGCTAATTTTTTTTTCTTCAAGCACAACACCTTGTCTTAAGAAAGAAGGGAACCAGGCCACATGCCTCTAAAAACTTTTGCAAGTTCTAGTCCCATTTTACATACATATGGGTACAGAAATAACTCCAAGAAATCACGAAAGGCCAGTGGAGTATAATGAGGGATTAAGGGCGAGGTGGGGTGACATACAGAATTGACATGCTTAAACACCTACCTTAAGCTGCACCTTAACTTCGCTGTTATACTGTCCCTTGATCAACTCAGCAGACGTTGCAAGATAAGCTAATTGGAAATGTGGAAATACTTGATGTTTACTTAAACTGTATCTTTCCCCCAAACAAGTTGGAATAGCATGTTTGCCTGTGCAAGAGGATCCTAACAATGTGTGGGGGTTTCCCTAAACTAAAAATTATTTGTCTTCCAAGATAACCTCATGACCTGCCTCCTAAAGACACTTTTAAAGTACTTTTAACTCTACAGTGTAAGAATAGCTCATGTTTCCCACTAACTATTCAATCTAATACATACTTCAGACCTCTTCTACTGTGACATCACTTGCTCAAAATCAGGTTTCTCTATTCAGCACCGGAGCAGGTGAATCCAAAAATTCAAAACCAGCAGTTCCATTTACCTCAGTCTTAACTTCTCAGGAAACCTGTTATGCTAGTGAAATAAGCTAATCCCCACGGTTTAGCCTTGGTTATCAAATGGATATTTACAGTGTAGAAGCTCTGTTTATTTCAACCCAGAGTTAATTGCAGTTAGCTTACACTATATCTTCTGTTCAAGAATACTAGACAGAGATACTTCAACTCCTCCAAACATCTATTGTTCTACAAGCCAGGAAAAGTATGATAAAGATGGATGAATGGGTAAACTTGTCAGGTGTTTCATTATTTGGTTTTAAGGGGTTTGTCTAAGATCTTCCTGATTTTCAGTACTGTCAAGCACCCTATTACTTCACTGAAGTCCAGATCCTTAGCAACTCTCAATGCTTAAGCATGCAAGACTTAGAATTGTGACATTCTAAATCAGAGATCAATCTGTATCATTTAAAAATCAAACTATTTGTCCAGACTTCCTCCCAGCAAGTGACAGGCAGACTACAAGTGAGAAGCTGTGGTTCACATGTACATGTTCTGTTAGCAGCAATTCTAGTATCAAAAAAGAAAAAAAAGCAAGGAAAAAAAAGCTTCTATGTTTTCTTGAAGCTTTCAAATAATGCTTTGGGTAGGAAGACAGGTATTTTGCTGCCAGCATGTTTGGCCACCAGATCTCCCATATATCCAACATTATAATCTGTGATACTGTCATAAAAGAAATGGGCAAGAGCACAAGAAGCCGCACTATTCAGGGTCTCCATAATTAGTGTACTACTGTGGAAAAGCAAGTTGCCAAAGCTGACTGCTGTCTAATATATAAGCAGTATATTTTGAAAAAACCCACTATAGGAAGGGGAGCAACCCCCCATAAGCATGCTGCTGTCTTCTGTTGTTAAGCAGAGACTCAGTGGGGCTCAGGCCATATCATAAAAATGTGACTAACAGCGTCTACAATGCTCTCTCACGTAAAAGCATCACACAAGCTCAGGAAATCCCAACTCAAAATTTCTAGGCTACATATACATTCATGATTTTAAATTTTTCGTAGAACTTCATGATACAGATGAAACAGGAATCCCATCAGAAAAATCAGTAAGACTAAAACTACAGCAGACACAGCCTGTTCTTCTACCACTCATTATGCCTGAATACACACACAAAAGCCAAGATGTGCTCCATTGCAACTGCAAATGGAGCAATTGAAGCATGAACCTCTAATTTCATGTTTTTCCTCCAAAGTAAGCCAAAATACCATGAAGATCATAATCTCAAGGCTTCTTCTACTTCGGTGTTACAATTTTTTTTCCTCAGTAAAGTAAGTAACTCTCTATTTCACATTGGCCAGCTACAAGTCAGATGTTGGTACAAAGCAGTACCCCTTCCTTTCTGCATTACGTGAACAGCCTGACTGAACCCCTAAGCCTACAGAAGCACTTGAACTCCTTCTCAGTAAGATCAATGCATGATACTCTTCTATGCTGTTAAGAAGCCCATGTTGGCATTTCACATCTCACACAAGTAACTAAACATCTAGCGTCCAGGAGGGAAGTATCCCCGGTGTCTCCACAGGGCTGGGATGATTCTCTGCATCATGTGCCTTTTCAATAAGAAGTTGCATTATTGTGAACATAATCAACCCACAGAGATGTACAGCAGTGCTCATTACAGAGTACATCAATCATGTATTACTGAAACACTGCAGAGAGGGCTATATAAAAGAAAATCAAAGTGCTTTTAAGAAAAACTCTTCCCTCTCCCCTGCCATGAAATCTCACATCAGTAGCATGCATCTCAGCTTCAGAATTATAAATATGCTTAAAAGCAAAGCTCAGTTTCAGTTAATTTCCTCTCTCACTTATTTACCAAGCTTCAAAATGTATAAACAATATTTGTAATTGTATAAATCCTTCTTTTAGAAAAGTTCAAATAAACACTATCGAAAAAATGTAACCAATTCTATTTTAGAAAACAATGAAGTCTTAAGGTGCACATAAATTGCAAAATACTGCCTGAGCCAAACAGAACTCAGCAGCTTTGTTTACCGATCTTTTGCCCCAACCATCAGAAATGTGTGTAGTTCTCTTGTGAGTCTGTGACTCTACTGTTCAGAAAGAGCAAGCAGCTACCAGAAACATACATTTCCAAAGAAACAAGGACTGTATTTATGTATCTAGGAAACAGGTTCACAGTGCTATTTGCGGATTGTTTGTCACCGACGAGAATTGGTGAGTTACTTGAATGCTTAGATGAAGACACCACACAGTAGAAAAGCTGTGCTCCGTCTCTGGAAGCCATTCAGAAGACCACGCACATCAGCACACCGGACAGAACTGACAGCTTTTCATAGGGACATACCTTGAAGAAAAGAGACCAAGCAGGAACAAAGGAAAAAGACCAAATCAGCAAGTGTAAGAAACTATCTATTGCTGAAGATTGAAACCAAAGCCACAGATACTTTAAGCTATAGGAAGATACATTTGTTTGGATTAGAATGAAAAATGAGACAAAAGGACAGAAATGGATCAATTCAGGAAAGGGTCAGCGGAGATTAATTTTATTTAAAAAATGGAGAGTAAGAGGACCTGGATATAGTGTTACAGGGAAAGTTTTCACCTGGTGAAGTGCTGGGGCCTGAGCTATAGGCCCTGAATTAAAGTTGACCTATGGATAAATTTCACAACCAAACAATATAATTTGTAATAGAGGAAAACTCCTTGCTGATTTCTGTTTGGAGGTATGCTGTAAGACAGTGAGAATAGACACCCAGCTATCCTGAGAAATGTGTGATTAAAACCAAATAGATAAAGAGATTCCTTTGGCTTCCTTATAGGACCTGGCCAGGCCTTGGGCAGAATCCAATAAGGAAAAAATAAAAGGTGTCTTGCCTTTGGAGTTTTTTGAAGGTTGTTTTTGTGACCGGGATTGTTTATTCAATAGTATAAAAGCTGGACCCACTTGCAGCGAACTTCAGTAGCCTCACCTACAAGTGGATGCACTGTGTAGGGCTTCCCAATTCCCAGAAAAGGTTCTCCAAATCCTCGCTGCAACCAGGGCTCTCCAGCGACTGTGGGTGTGGATGATGGTAATGTATTAAAAGGGCAATTAGGTATGTGTCTTTCTTAATCACTACAGTTACCTCTATGTAGTAGTGATTAGGTGCATTACCCTACTTACTCCTGCTGCTGCTTAAATCTGAAGTACAGTAAGTTTAACTTTTCTAACCAGATTGTTTTATTTCTGTATCATCTTGAAGTGGACAGTAAAATAAGCCTGAGACTTCTGTTGCTGTCTGTGTTCTCTCTGTTGGTTCTGGCAACTGGCAAAACACATGGTCCACACACATCGGCAGTGGGTGGTGGCAAGAGAAGGGCAGTATCTGTTTAAACACAGTGTGTCAACACTGCACATCAGTTGAGTTCTTTGCACACTCAGAAACACCAGATAGTGGCGCTAGAAGAAGAAGGCTCAGAGGTTGAACACAGCAAAACAGTTATGAGAATTACCGACCATGAATCACTATGACAAAGAAGTTCCAAGTGCCACAGGCATTCGCACCACAAGATAACGTAGCCCACCTTGGAGGATGCTGGTAGGAAGATTGAGACAAAAACTGAAAACAACTAAAGCATAGACGAAGAGGCCAATTACCTGGCATCACTTAAGTGTTCAAATAAAGGCAGACTCCTTCAAGACTGGTCCCCGATAACACTTGCTGAAGCCAATACCTCAAGAAAATGCTCATTCTCACTCCTACTGGTTGTGTTAAAAAAAAAAAAAAAAAAAGTGTAGACTACAAGCATATACAATACCAGTGAAATTACTGCATAAAAGATTCACAGGGTGGCAGTGAAATAGCCCCCAGTAGTCCTCCTCTTAAATCTCTACTGACAGAGTGACTGATTACAGAAAAGTAGAAATGAGTGTATCAAACTCCTGTTTATACCAGGAAAGTTGAGAGGTTTTGCCCCTCTAATAGATTTTCTTTTCCAAAGATACAAATTCATCATCTGTAAGATGCTTAGCAAACTAACTTTCCTAAATTACATATTTGGTGAGGAGTGGCAAAATATCACCGCTCTTAAAAATTGTTCCAAAATAAAGCAAAACAGTTTCCAAACTAGAAATTTACTAGATTTATTGTGAACAGTGCAACAAGGGTCAGGAAAAATGCTCAGACTTGATATGAACCCATCCTACTCTTTCACCTTATAAGGTTCGGGCATGTTTTGGATTTCAATTAGTTTGCTCCAGTTGAAAATGATTGTTCTTTTTCTGTCAGATCTGGAAAGGATCTTTACTCTTGCAGCTCTGTTTAGCACATCTATTAGCTTCATTTTCATATCATCATGGTCATTTAGGCATTCAAATCTCCTGCTAGAGAAGCATATTTTAACAAAAAATAACTCATCTGTCTGTTCAATTTTGCACTGTCCACCAAACTAGCAGCTTGTATTTGCATCCCCAGTCTGTAACATTACAGCCCTGAGAGGTATCACCCAAATTTTGTGGGAGGTTTCTAGTATCAATAGAAAAAAAAATTGGCTGATCGGATATAGGCTTGGAAGAGGAAATGCCATATCTCAGAGAACACTGGGAATACTGGGAAGACTTGAGGACCACTTGTACTTATAAATAGGTGATTCAGATTGTCTCTCAAGATTAAGAGTACCTCAAATGAGAGAGGTGTGCTAGCTGCAAAACAACAAAATGTTGCCACTCCAAAGAATTGTTCAGTTACTATCAGGGTGCTGACAGCAGACAACTTCCATTTGGTTCAGATAAGCCAAACCAATTGGTTCAGATAAACCTCAGCTAAGGGAAGCTTGTGTTCCCACCATATTTGAAATGCTCAGGCAGAAAAAAAAACCCCTGTAAATGTAAAAAAAAAAATAATTAAGCAGAAAATAAAGCTAGTAAAGTCTTGATAACATTTTAGAGAAGGAATAAGCGAGGCCTAACACTCAAAGCAGCAAAATTGCCATGCATCAAAAATATCCATCATTCTGACCCCTATTTTCACCAAGTTCTGCTCTAAAATTAAAATCCAATATGCACCACCTTTAGCCAAATGTCCCAGAGAATAACTATTTTAACTTTTGCTTCTCTCCACTCAGTTTGGCAGTAGGCATGTGGCTATATGTGTTCCTTCTACACTGCCTGAAAAGGGAAACAAGACATAGAAGTAGCACAAGGGTCTCACACTTCAGCCACCAGCTCATGCAGTTCAAGAAAGAGACTAGCACAGCAGCATGGAAGACTCCTACTCCTCCTGCACACATTCAGATTGCTGTAAGAGGAAGCACCATACCAAAACCCAAGCATATCAGTCCTGCACCTTCAACAAACACCCTCTCATTTTAAGGAATCTCATTTAAAGAAAACTAAAATTAGTTTAGCTCTGTACTGAGCCCCTTTGATCCCAGTTCGGCCTCCACAGTAACCCACGGCACAATGCAAGAGCGGCAGCAGTATTGGTCAGTAAGTTTTGGACACTGGAGCCTTCCCTACTGAAATGGGAAGTGCCAGTTCGGCAAAGGGCCATGCACTGGAGAGGACAAGCTGCAGAAGCACTTGGGCATTAGCTCCAAAATGAAATTAGGACTTAGAGGCACAAGAGCAGCACATGGGCTAATTATATGGGCTTCTTTCTTCTAATCTAGTTTTTAGCATAGGAGAGACTATATTTTGTGTATGTAAATTGAACTGTTTGTCAGCTGGGTGAAAGGCTTGTGTTGTGTGTAATTTACAGAGAAGCATAATTATAAACCTGGCAAAAAAAAAAAATTAAACCACTGTTTTTTCCAGCATTATTTATTGGACCTACAGAATATGGAAAGTTACTACCTAAAATCAACTGTAAATTTCCATACCTGATATACTGAGGGTGAACTTTGAGAGTCACTAGCAGCAGTGACTGATGCTAGATGGCGCTGATGAGTTCTGCGCCAAAGTCTTTAAACTCTCTGCCTTGTCAGTGATCTTGAATGTTACAGGCTGACGCAGCCTGACTTAAAGCACTTCCTAACAACTAGATTTGCTTCTTGCAAGACATGAGCAGTGTTTAAACACCAGAAGGGCACACCACTCATAACCCATGATTCTCTTATTCATTCACGGTTGCTCAAAGATCACAAATTACAGTGTAATGCCATCAGCAGAAAGAATTACAGCCTTTCCTTCTGTCAGCAAACCCCATACCCTGACAGAGCAACTCTGATTTTCAGATGCTTAGAGGTACCCACTGAAGTGATAAGAAAGTTACAAGTGACTGAACACAGACAGGGACTTAGGCTGACCTGCCTTTTAATCTCTGGCTGCAAACTCCTTGTTAGTGAACCCACAACAGTATTGACATGTATCATTAATGTTTACAAACTGTAATTAGAGCTAGCAAGTGTCCAGTGCAGAGAGAACAGAAAGTACTAGGTGTCTCACCGTGTCACCAAGCGATGCTGAGTGTTTTCACCTTCAACCAGCCTTTGCTACAGAAGCTCCCAGGACAAGTACCCAGCATGGGCAGGGGCAGACCAGGAGAAAGATCCACACACACAATTTCCTATAGCTTCAGGGAACACGTACAGCAACAACAGCAAAGAGACTGTGATTTCTAATTCCATGTATTTCCTGAGGGTATTTCTGCAGCCTTCACAGCCTTTATTATTAACCAAGGTCTTGTATCTTCAAGGAGGTAAATATCACTCATCCATTTACACATAAAATCACCAAGTTTGAACAAGGTCACTTTGAGATGAGCCAGGAACAGATTAATAAATTTTTCAGAGCAGAATGAGTATTATTATCATATGCACTGACCTCCTGCACAACACAGGACATAGCACTTCAGCCAGTGATTCCAACACTGAGTTTGTAACTTCAGTTTGAACTAGAGCTTATCTTTTAGAGAGACATTCAGTTCTGATTTAGAGACTTCAGGTGATGGGAAATCTACCAACTAGAAAAATTGTTCCAGTGATTAATTGCCCACACTGTTAAAGACAGGTTCCTTATTTTAAGTTTCAATTTGCCTAGCTTCCACTTCCAGTCATCAATCCTCGTTACACATTTTCTGCTCCCAAAAGAGTAAGAAGCAGTCTACAGCCAGAGATCCCTTCCTTGAATAAGTATCTGTAGGCTGTCTTCAAGTCCCCTCTTAACCTCCACTTCTATAAACTCTCTGGAGTGAGCCTCCTCAGTCTCACTACACAAGTTACATTATGACACTCATAAAGTACACATTTTTTTAATGCAAAGGACAAAACCTGAAATCCTTACTTTGTTAGTGGTCTCCAATGTGACATCAAGGTAATGCCACTGCCTGAATATCCCACTACTTGAACAGCCCAGTTTTCTCAGCTACAAAATTAGAGGGAGCACACGGTCAGGTAGCTCCTTTTTGGAAGCAGTACTTCCAAAGTAAGCAACGGTCTTTGTTCCTAGAAGTAGGATTTTGCTGTAGGCTATATTAAGAAGTCAAGTACCCAAATGAGCCCACTTCACCCATTACTAAAAAAAAATTAGGCTGTTTGATATGCACACTTCACTGTCTCTTTGTTACCTGTTTTGTTCATCTATACATTTTAACAACTGTGTCCTTTGCTGCGATTGAGAGAAGGGACAAAGCTTGATGCAAGCAAGTGTCATTTTATTGTACACAATCATTCCCTTATATATGCTTGTATGGGCTGGGTGTTTTAAACAGATTGGTTATTTAGACATATTTTGTTTATACAGCAACATCTAATTGGTTACAATACATTACCTCCTTAGTACGTAAATATCAAACTAAAAACACATTCCAAGGAGTCTGTCACCATAACAATACATTGTTTAAGTTTTTTATGGCAGGGCGCCCTGACCTTATTTATTTTTGTTAGAGGTTTGTTTGTCTTTGCACCCTCTTACCTTCCCAAGGTTTCTTGGCCATAGACGCCAGTAAACTTTTACTAATCAGTTGAATAGTGACTGAATTCCTATTTTGCAGACTCCTTTCTACAGTCCTTTGTCTGCTCTTAACACTATACCCATTACATCTTTCATGCTCTTGATCAAATAAAGGAGTGCATGCATAGCACACATCATCTGCCATCTTTCGCCTTCCTCAAGGGTGGCACTGCAATAGTTATCAACCACAACTCCAGTGAATTTTCAGTTGTCCAGAACTTACTAGGAAATAGATCTGATTTTTTACAGATCAATCCATACTTTCATGTTTAAAATATATTTCTGTAATAATAATTCAGGCCTTGAAGGCTTAAAAACCACATATATATATATCTCACACTACACATGTGCACATGTAGAATATTTTCTGATCATTGACACTGAACTATCTTGAGATCATCAACTGGCACCTTTCCAAATATGGAATAATACATTTGCTGAGAACTTCTGCTTTGTCTCCACTACAAGTGATCTCTTAAGATCTATATCACCCACACTCCATAGCGAAATCTTCCCTTGATTAAATAATTAAAGCCATCAAACTTTAAACTTATTCACCATAGGGAAGTTTTTTGTCAATTTTTTGTTATCTGGTTTTTCATTTGGTTACTTGATATTGTTGTGGTTTTAAAACCCACATTTAATTCCTATAGCTTTCTTTTTCAGTTACATTATGCATAATTAATCCCAACTAACATTGTTGGATCCAGCACCCTTGTATGTCCCAGCCATGCAAAATGGAGGAAAACAGAAATCATTCCTACAAACATATTCCTTGAATGCAATGAGAAAGGCTCATGGTTTTATCACCAGTCCTGTCCCTCCCAGATTTCCTCTCAACTTGGCCATTAACAAATGCAACACTACCCGTTATCTAGTTTTCTCCAGAAAGAAATCCTACAGCCTCCAGGTCTGAAAGAGACCTAGGAACACTGGGGCCCAAATGGTGCGAGGCTACCCATGCATGTATTGAATCTTTCTCTGTAGGAGGATTTCTTCAAATGCTACCAAGTTTAAACTACTTCATGCCTACTGATGAAACACTTTAATAACATTAGCAAAAAAAAAATAAAATCCTTCAACCAAAATAACAGGAGTACAGATCCAGTTAACAGTAGATCACCAGTCTCAATTTAAGAACACAGAAATTAGAAGTGATTCCCATTAATTACTCACGAGAGCTACATTAGGTGCTTGGGTATTGCCTTCCACATCCAAACTCACTACTGTGTTTTGCATTACTCTGTTCTAGTCACAGCACATGCAGAAAATAAATAACCCTTGCTCCCTGATGGCAGGGGCCCAGTTTAGGTCTCAAGGAAGAACTCCCAGAACAGAAGGCAACTGCCCAGTATTTGCACTAAATAGCAAAATACTGAATAAGAACAGCAGCTTACCATCAGGGAAGGGTGAGAGTAAATACAATTCCCCCTTGGTAGCAAACAGACTCATACTGGAGTTCATGTTTAAGATGGATTTTTAAACTCAAGGAGACATTCTGAAACCAAGTTTTCTTATTTTCCCTGAGACAAGCTTTAAAGTAAACAGGAAGCAATTCTGTGAAGTTTGATGGCCCGTAACACACAGAAGTTCAGGCTAGAGTGTCATAATTATTCCTGCTGGGTTTACAATTTGTAAATGTAGGATCACGGTCACAAATTGTGTTTATA
>VZZY01012630.1:0-121224 GCA_013400335.1 Eurystomus gularis | reverse complement strand
AAAAAAAACAGTTATTTTTCCCCCCTTCAATTATAGTGTTTCATTTTCTCTCGCACTTTTAGAAATGTGAACTGATCCAGTAATTTTGACCTTTTACAGTTAGTAATATTTTGACCTTTTATAGTTAGTAATATTTTAATATTGTTCACAGTTTACAAATTCCCTATTTCACAGGTCACAGAAGTCAGCATACCCAGAGGGCTCACAGAGAACATGTTTTCCTCCAGAGCACTAAACAGTGACTGTTCCTAAAAATCATAAAGCAGGTTTTGCATCTCAATTGTAAATACATAAATAAGCATCTACATCTATTCTCAATGTTTCTTTGCCTCAGTATTTGTGGTGGTGAGGCACATTAGCTAATTATGCATTTGTTGGAAGTATTTTTGTTTATGTAGGTTGCAGAGAGCAAAAGAGCAAGATTCCTATATGTTTCTTCCCTTAGGAGCTTCTTTTCCATTGGATTTCAGTCTCCATTTTCTCTTAAGTTTTCCCTCCTCCCTATGTTAAATACTGCTTTACCTGTTTCTTGGTCACCTTTTCATTCCTTCTCCCTCCTTGCCTTGCTATATTCACCCCCTTTGTATTCAATCACATATCTCAATATCAACAATAATTTCCTTAAAGTCTTTTCATTCCCATACATGCATACAACTTAACTGAAGGGACAGGGGAGGAAAGAAATGCATCTCTTCAGAAGCACTGTGAGTCAGGGGAAAAGAAAAAAAACAAATCCTTTCCACCTATAACAAGCCATAGAGTCTCTCTGTCCTCTGCCTGTCGCAATGAAATGAGTAACACGTGAAAAGGAAGGAGGAAAAGGCAGCTTAGACTTTGTTCTCCCAGCTCTCAGGTAGGGCTGCCCATTCTAAAATGGCCCTCTGAAACATGGCATTTCAGCTGCAGTGAGGGAAAATGGACAAAACATTGCTGTGTGCCGTGTGCCTCAAGTAAATCGTAAAGTGTACTGTGATACAGCAGCACCAGGGCTGCCAGTCTGCGTCAGGAGAGGTAAGGAATGCTGAGGTATGCGTGCAAGCCTAGCTGTGCAGCCCTCCCACCCTAATGCAGAGAAAAACCTCTCAGCCAAGTAAAATGCACATAAATGGAAAACAAACAGCAATGAGACATTCAGGAAAAAAAACCACTAGGGACTCAGAGAGCCTTGAACTGACTGGGAAAGCCTTATTAATTCAATTGAGAGCACTGGGAGAGTAGATTCAGTTACATCCAAGACAAGCAACTACAAAATAAGTCTCAGAAGTGCAGCACTGGAGCTCAATGAAAATAAGTAGCATTAGGCAACATAAGCAAAACCCAGACTTTATCTAGCATCCTAGGTTATTAAACACTTCTTAAAGTTGTATCACAAGAAAGATAAGCACAGGCTACAGCTCTGAATACAGGAAGACTTTAAAGGCCCACTTCCACTCCCTGTTCTGCCACTCCTCTTGGAGTCCCCTTCTCACCCCAGTACTTGCCTTCAGCCTGTCCCTGCCTTACTGGAAGCACACTAAGGACAGCAAAATTTCTATTCTAGAAGATAAAAAGTGGAAAATTTTAGCTAAGGCAACCTATATCCTGCCTTAAACTAGAAAATGTCAACATGTCCTCCTCTCAGCCTGACTTTCACTACAGTTTAAATTCTCCAGGGTAAAAAGGAAGCAGGAAAGGGCTGCATACCACAGGGAAAAGCATACACAAGTACCATGTTTCTGACACAGCACAGCCAAGCCCACGGGCCCAGCACCCGTCCTCTAGCCCCACTGACCTGCAACTGCACCCAGCCAGTCCACCCACAGCTTCTGCCTCTGGGAGAGAAGACCAGACGGGACCACTAAGAGGAAAGAAAGCAGCTTCACGTCACCCTGCAGGCAGGGCACAGCACAGTGCCCATGTACAGGCAGTAGCACCATTAGCACAATTCTTCTCAGCTGCAGGCCCCCAGCACCTCCCGCAGGTGCCTCAAATGTCCCAGCTTCAGCTGAATTTCAGCACTTCAGTGGCTGCACCTGTTGCTCCCATCTACCTCTTAAATAACAGGAGAGGAGACCTTTTAAATGGAGCACTTGCTTGGGCCTTTAAGAGCAGAGGTGCAATGAGCCAGCAGACCAAGATGAGAAAGCCACAGACTGCAAAAGCATTGGCAACAGGACATGTTAGACAGGGGCAAGGTATTACTGCTGTTCAAAGCATAGTGGGGGTGTGAAGCCAAGCCAGAATGTTGTCATGTGGAGATTGGTAGAAGCTACTACAAGGCACTGTGTAGCCAGCCACCTCCAAAGAAAAGCCAGCACCTGAAGAGCTGAGGACAAAAGAAGGGTGCCGTGACACATGGGGAAAAGGCCTTTGGCTGGGGAATCATAGGATGTATTGGTTTGGAAGGGACCTCCAAAGGTCTTCTAGTGCAATCACCCTGCAGTAAGCAGAGACATCTTCAACTAGGTCAGGTTGCTCAGAGCCCCACCCAAACTGACCTGGAATGTTTCCAGGGATGGAGCTTCTACCACCTCTCAGGGCAACCTGCTCCAGTGTTTCACCACCTTCATTGTAAAAAAATATCTTTCTTTTATCTAGTCTAATTCTACCCTCTTTTAGTTTAGAACCATTATCCCTTGTCCTGTTGCAACAGGCTCAGCTTGTGCCTATTTTTCTTACCGGCCCCCTTTGAGGTCTCCCTGGAGCCTTCTCTTCTCCGGGCTGAACACACCCCAAGTCTCTCAGCCTTTCTTCATAGGAGCCACAGGTGGCCTGCATCAGGATGACAATCTCATTACATTTCCAGCTGTAGAGGTCACACCTTTAGATGAGGAGAATGCCCAGGCAGCTTCTGTGCCCTACCAGTATTGAGCAAGGCTATTCTGTGCATGGCCTAGCTATGCAAATAGTACCAGGTCCCATCTGTCCCACCTCAACATCATGGCATGTCCCCATTCACTCAGAAGAGCTGCACCAGGACTTGCTTCCACCTCTCTCAGAGGAGACTGACTGGAGTTAGAGCTCAAGTAACTTTCTTCATACCTCACCAATGTCCTAGGTGCAAACAATCTCCCATGCTCCTGTAGAAGACCTCATGTTTTATCCAGAACATCAAGGAGCACTGCAGCTCCCACCAAAGCCTCCCTCTGCCAAGGATGCACATGGTGCATGGTAGGCAGGACAGAGCTGAAGACTTTACACAGCTTCCTGCAAACCCTAATAAGAAATAGCACTGATATGGTCTGTAAAAAGGCAGAGCCTGATGTCAGGTTACTGAGGTACCAAACCCCAGCAGAACAATTCAAGATATTGCTATTTCAGAGGATCCAAAGAATGGCATCCAAGATGGCATTTCTGACCACTGGGAATGTGGTTCAGTAGTTATTTGTTGTGAAAAAAGGTACCAATACAGGACTCAAGGAACCTGGGCTTGATTTCCGCCTTTACTACCTATGTTGCATGTGTAATTGGTAAATGTCCCTTTTGATTTTAAGGGACTTGTGAATTGTTAGCATAGATATATATTTTAAGACAAATGTGCTGAAGTTGGTGATGCATTCAAATGTGATGTGTTTCTAAACAGATATTTCATAGCTCAAAGGGCAGTTACAAGCAGAAATGACTAAGACCTAAGTCATATGTGAGGTCATGATAGATTGTAATGATGACTTCTGGCCTCAAAACATATGATGCAAAGCAGACTATAACACCTAAAGAGGTACCAGTAAAGCTGAATTATTAAAAATAATCATAGACAATTCAATGTTTACCTGTTTTGTTCAATATGGATGACTCAGTGAGAAAATTAAATTTGTTGTTAGTGAGCTGTGGATTGTGCCATTTCTGTGGGCCATTGTGCCAGCACTTCCTAGGGCACCTCACTTGCTCCAATACCTTGTACCACACCAAGATCCACTAGCATGATTTTAGAAGGAAACTAAAAAAAGGGCCTCAACCTACCATTTAAGATTACCTCTGAAGTATAACATCTAAATTTAAGTCTTGCTATAAGTCACGCATTCCCATCAAGGCAATACTGTTATTAACTCAATCTCCAAGAGGCTGCAAGGCCTCTTTCTTGCAATACTCTTCACAGAACCCTATCAGAGAGCAGTGATTCACATCCTTCATAGTCCGTGACTAACACTAAAGTACAGGCTTTATGAGCAGAATTGTCTACTCAATCCGTATGCCCTTCTAAAGACTGCCCCTCACAGTCCAGTCTCAAGTGCGAGACAGCAGACTGGCCTCAGTGCTTTTTCTGACAGGCTTAGATTATCAAAACTGGTATTTAGCTTTTGACATATGTGGCCTTAGGAGTATTGAACACAGTACATCTCCTGTCAAAGATGGGAGCTGCATATGCTGGAAAACCAAACACTTTCTGAAATGTTCATTTTCTGTCAGATCCCCTGTCAAGGAGGAATATAATATGTGGAATTTTATTTTTAATTTATTCAACATCCTCTAGATGCTGTAAATGAAAGATTACAAAGTTACAATTTAAATATTCAGTGTCAGTCCATAACAAAGAGCCAGATTCCTGCTGAGAATAAAGTTTTTTAGCAGCAGTAGTTCAGTCTCTGTATTATTTTGTCAGTGTTTATAAACAGGGGAAGATGCTAACAGACATTACAGTTTAGTGTTTAGCAAGCAACACAGTCCCAGGAATTGTCACTGGGTTGACTATTACAATGAGTGAAGAAAGCAGTGTTAGATCTGTCAAGTGGAAAGGGGATGCTTGTGGGCTTTTGCTCTGCAGCAGGTAGCCAGTGGGCCCCACTTAGCACTATCGACTGTGAGACTTTCTGTTCATAAAGCACCTGAGAATTCTTGGCTTGAAAGAAATATCGAGACAAAAGCAATTAGCAGTAAAATTGTATTTTCCCAACCGGATCTCCCCTTTCGGAGCAAAATAAATCTAGTTCATGGGATTAATCTCTGATGACTCAAGAACTATGAAGTTGAGAGTAGGATCAAAATCACACAGTATTTTGACGGACTTAATTCTCACCTTTGTCCAAGAGGAGACTGGAGTGAGGTGAATAACTTTTGAGCAAGAGGATACTTCTGCATTCTTTCTTCTTGACCTTTTTTATCTATATATGTCAAAAGCTAAATACAAGTGTCCTGGTTTCAGCTAGGACAGAGTTAATTTTCTTCCTAGTAGCTGGGCCAGGGCTTTGTGTTGGATTTAATGTGAAAATAATGTTTATAACATGATGTTTTAGTTGTTGCTAAGTCATGCTTATCCCAAGTTAAGGATTTTCCAGTTTCCCATGCTCTGCCAGTGAGCAAGTGCACAAGGACCTGGGAGGGAGCATGGCCAGGACAGCTGACCTGAGCTAGCCAAAGGAATATTCCATACCATAGAACACCATGCCCAGTATATAAACTGGGATTGGTTGGCCAGGGAGGAGTGGCTGGCATTGGTCAGCAGGTAGTGAGCAATTGCATTGTGCATCACTTGTTTTGTATATTCTATTATTATTTTCCCTTCCTTTTCTGTCCTATTAAGCTGTCTTTAACTCATGAGTTTTACTTTCTTTTCCCCAATTCTCTCCCCCATCCCACTGAGGGAGGGGAGTGAGCAAGCAGCTGCGTGGTGCTTAATTGCCAGCTGGGCTTAAACCATTACAACCAGTTTCAAAAATCTAAGCCTGCATGAAAAAGCACCAAGGACAGTCTGCTGTCTCACACTCGAGATTTGACTTCAGAAGAGCATATGGATTGAGCAAACAATTTTGCTCGTAAAGCCTACACTGCATACTATTAAAAACCTCCAGAGAAGTTCTGTAACAAAAAAATATTGACCAGAACCACAAGCCAGCAAACATAGTCTTGATACTGTTACTGGACCAGGTAAAACTGCTTGAAAAGTGGAACTGTCTGTGGACCATAGAGACATTGGTACCTCTCAACCTACAGGGTTCAGCTGAGTTCAGGTCTAAGTGCTGGCCCTCTGCAGGGACATGATCAGTGAAGGAATAACATCAGTAAGAACAGAAAAATTAAATAATGTCTCAAGAAAGCTAGGAGCCAGACTTTTCAGTCCCTTCCCATTAAGAAGCAAGCAAAAGCCTTGCTTGTTACCACTACAGAGGGAAGTCTCCTGTGAATGACTAAAAGCTAAGACTTGGGGAAGGGGCACTGGATACCAACAGTCATTGCACTACTGGTGTTAGATGCTGCATCTGACACACTATGCATGACAGTAATGATCCTGGATAACTTAGCTAGTGGAATCCCATGTGCCTTTATGCGTACCAGGACTCCATACCACTTGTCTTTTCATGTGACTTGACGTACCTCCTGTGCTTGCATTTAGTTCCCTGCATTAGCACCCCAACTTTTGTCTCAAGCTTCCCTCAACACCAGTAGAGCTTGAATTTCATTGGCAATTCCAGCCTAAATGTCACCTCTTCTTAAGGAAAAAGCTGCTGAAGACATGAAAGGTGCAGAGTGCCTGGGAGAAAGCAAAGTTAAATGAGCAGTGCTAGGCACAGATTATTAAACCTGGTGTTTATTTTGATCTAGGCTAAAAATTATTCACCCCTGATGAAAATATCTATGCATTACTGCTACATTATTTCTGCAGGATCAACCTGCTAATTAACACCTGCATCCCACAGCCTTTTCCAGGGAAAGCAATAATCCAAAATTTCAAGCGTTTAGAACAGTGTCTGTGAAACAAAACGTCAGTCTACAATGACAGTATAAATTCAAGATGCTAGCAATCCTGCATCCTTGTGAAACATTTTCCAGCACTGAGTCAAAGGAAAGCAAAGCCAACCTTGGTGTGCCAGAGACTGAAACAATACAACTGAAGGTCAGCCACTATGAGCACAGTTTCTTCTCCCAAAATAATTAAGCATAGAAAAGAGTTCCTGGTGATTTAGTAAATAAGAGTCTCTCTTCAGGGTAAAAAAGTCTCTCTCAGTCATAACTTTTTTGCATCTAATACCCTTCCTGAGAGTTCTTGAAATATGCAGGGCCCCATGAAGATATCACAAAAAAACCTACCCAGGTTTTATTTGGCAGTGGTTTCAGTAGGAATACAAGCATATTCTTAGACCTGCCTTTCTGAAAAGACAGGACATGTAAACTCAGTTGGCTCATTCTAGCTATTTACACAGCATTTAAAATTGCTTTTTTCTTCTGTACCCTTGGCATGATCAATAAAATCAGAAAAAGATTAGACAGACTGAGTGACCAAATGAACGACTGACTCACAAGACAGATTTTGAAGACACAAAAACATGCAGAACCATTAAGGCCAATCAACCAATACACCAATTGATAGATGCACTCAGTATACATGCACACATTGCACAAAAGACTGTTCAGCAATTGCAGCAGAGCAATTCTAAAGCCTGAATCTCTCCCAGGAGTCAGGAGATAAAGAAAAATGGCTCGAATATATACCAGAAATTATATGCACACACACATGCTGTGTTTTTGAGTATGATTTCCTCTTTTATATTCCAAAGCTTCTGCCTTACCAGTGTGGCTTTGTATGTTCAGATCAAAGTAGCAGCCGCCAGTATTCTGCTATTATTTGGGGTTACTTACAGGAGGGCAGAGAACAATTATTCTCAAGGTATGTGAGGGCTCCAAAACAAACAGATTGAGACCAAGCTGAGCAAATCTGGAAGCCAATTTGCCACTTGTTAGATATTATACACCCAGATCAGAAGTGCAAGTCCCCGTTATTGCTCTTTTCTGACTTGAGAAAATTTGTTCACTTTAAAAAAAAACAAAACCAAAAACAAACCTGTTCTATTCTCACAATCAGATCACCTTCCCCTCTCATTTACCTCTGATGATTCCCTAGTCTTTTCAAGATCCAGTGAAAAAATGATTGCACTGTACTTTCAGACATTTAAAATCGACCTTGTCAAATCTGCAATTTCTTTTTTAATTTTTAAATATTTCACCTTCACTTGTTTTTTAAAACTGGCCTCTTTTCAATCTTTTTCTGTCTCCTCAGACAATTTAGTCTCTACTGATAGAAGATTTTTTTCCTCTGCACTTCCTCCATGCCTCTCTTACCCAGCTAAGATACCACATCTTTTCAAACCTCATCCAATTACACATTTCATTCTTTTATACAGGAGGCACATTATGATTCTTTTCCTGATAATACTTGTCTTTGTGTTCCTGATTCAAATTCAAAAGGAATACTGCCTTTTTCCTACAGTAAGAAGCAGGATTAGATTTCCTTTACATGGGTGGCACTAGGCCCTATATATATAGACATATATACATCTATGTTTATGTATATTTATGTATCTCTGTATGGGATGAAGTGCCAGGAGTAAGATACAGTTAAAACTAGTAAAATTCTGATTATACCTATAAAACTGATAATGACATGAACAATCATGTACAACATGAAGACATCTATGCCATAGTTACCCAATTTTACAAAATGTAATATGTCAGGAAGACTCCACTTGTGTCATCTCAAATTCCAAGAAAAAAGCCTCACAGAAGATGTGAAATTTAAGGTCTGTGGTGTTTTGTAACTTCCCGCCACTTGCCAAGGAGAACAACAGGAGCCACAACTCCAAATATTTCACTGAGTGTGAAAAAGAAAGTCACCTGAACAGTCACAGTTGAAACAACATTTCCCAGTGTGCAGGCCAAAGGGAAACTACACTGATGTAAATGGTCAGCAGACCATTTCACAGGGCAAACAGATCATACTGCTACAGCACAGGGTCAGCACCATCACTTAGCTTTTTCTTACAGAATTAATTATTTTTTAGGACACAAATTTTAGCCTTAGTATTTCTTCTTAAAAGCATTATTTCGTTTCCCTTTTGCTATTCTGATATAATTTTTCAAACTTGGTTCAGAACACTCACAAACGTAAGAACTCCCACATATATTTGAACTTACGTTGCCCTATCACATTAAGCCTACTTTATCAAAAGTAGGATCAGCATTATATAAAGGGAGCATTGTAAAATGAGTGCGATCACCATCAAAATACGCTTTAAGTGTTATACAGAAACCCAAGTAAGCAAACCTTAGTTTTGCAGACTCAAACAGTGTAAGTGGAATATTACTTCAGCAGAGGCAAAATGCTAAGTTGAACACAGTGTTGAAAAGACACATTAAATTTCAGAGCGGGATCAGAGTTTGCAATGTATGTAAGGCAGCTATTTAGTTCTGCTGTATAGTAATAAAAGACGCAAAACATCAAATATGGAAAATATCATCAACCTGGTAGCCTGTTACCCGGCCTACAGGTATTTCAGCCATCCAGAAGAGTGAGATAGATAATCATGTGCAAAAGCAATAACATTTATTAATTATAACCCCATTATTCTGTCCTAATTATTCTGTCATTTTATGGAAATAATGACTGAACCAGTACAGTGCATAAATCTCAAGCATATAAAACTGTACATACTAACCATGTTCACAGCAATCCTGTTACTGTTGGTGTGGGAGAATGATCATTTGTTTCATTTTTGTGTAAGGAGCAGGTCCATCATTTCTCACTGTTTCTGAAGAGACTGGCAGTAGTGTAAGAAACACAGTTATCACTTTCAATGTGCTGTTGTAGAAACTATCTACAAATGCAGACAATTCAAAGGAGAGGAGAGAAAACTGCCAGTAATACTTTCAAATATCATGGTAAGATTCTATCATCTCTGGATAGAACATTGCACAGTTATTCTTGTAAATATGTCATCCATATCCTCCTGACCATTTAATTTACTTTTCTTTATTTCATTTTAAGCCATTTTAAAACTGTCTTTAAGTGTGGCATTTTTTATTGAATTGATGGTGTCTGTACCTAAATAACTACATCTAAAATTACAACTATCCCATGGATGTTGATTTTTTTCAAGAAATTAAGTGCCACATATAAAAGAAAAAAAATTTCCTTGCCATGATTCCACCACATTGTCAGATTGTCGTGCTGGTACAATCTGGACTTTAAGAAAACACTGCATCTTACAGCAGTTTATTACTGTAATGTTGTGGGTATTAAACAGGATTTCATTATCCTTTCATAGGCACTAAATGTTTGCAGAATACCTTTATACTGATGGTATTAAAGCCATTGCAGACATTCATGGCTTCAGGTACTAAAGCCTTCTGGCAAGCAGGTGACTATTATCACCTACACATTACTGGAAAGCTGAAATGCAGATAAATAAATGACTTGCTCAAAGTCTTGCTACTGCGGAGTTTCGTAGATATTATTATCTGGAGACTGTTGTGGCGATGTCGATTTGAGAAGTCTAGCCAAAGCCTTAATGAGAAAAGCTGCAGCAATGCTCCTGATGATCAGCAAGGAGGTGCAGGTGGCTCTGACCTGCCCACGGGAGGAGGCTGACTTAGCTTGCAGCTCCAAGCCATTCTCCAGAAGAGCTTAGTCCTCTCCACTGGCTAAAGAGAGACTAGTCTCAACAGACTAAGTGCTGACTAAATTTAACCATTAGATTAAATGTGAATGCCCATGCGCTTCCCTCTATACTTTTATCCTTGCACTATTTGAATAATAAAATATTAAGAACAGATTCTGTCTCCAAGCTGTTCTGTAAAAATATATGGCTGCTTGTACATGGATACTATTCTTATCAGCAAGAACGGAAACTAGGGTTTTCTATGTCCAGAAAAGAGATACTTATTATCAAAACAGAAGTAGTAATATCCTTTGCTCTGAGAGCACTAGCACTGAGGCTAGACTACCTGTCTACTATGTCAACATATTGGTATTTCCCTGGTGTTTGAATAGATAACAGGTAGTCATTACATTCTGGATGTGAATTGGTTCACCCAGCCACACTGCCTCATCCTTTTCAAATACAAATATTCTGGTCTCTCTTGCTTGGGAACATACAAGCACTGGTCACAGTAGAATGCTACGGAAGTGGGGTAGGGCTGGGGAGCACTATCTGGGGTGCTAGACTGTCTCTAGCCATGGTGGAGATCCTAGAAGCTACAGACAGAATCCTCAGTGTTTGAAAAAAAATAACCTTGAAGTGCGGACCAACCAAACAGGAACAGAACTGGGACAGTGTACTGGTGACTAAAGAGATTCAGAAACAACTGTCTCTACAGAGTAACAGTTCCCACTGAGCTGTACTGCCACAGCACAATGGCTCCTTATGGCCTCCTCACTTACAGTATTCTTAAATTGACAGCAAGCAGAACAATGTACAACACTGTAATCACCAACAGATTTTCCATTGTGAGATTTTCTTCACTTGGCAACAGTAAGAATGGACTGAAACTTCCCTACAGTCTTTGATACTTAGGAAATAGGGTTTAGTTTTTTTTCACTTCTGTGTCTGTAGCCATGGAAATAGTACACTAGCAAATTTGTTAGTACTTCAGATAATTTTCTTCAGAAAAAGCTCATCTTAATATATGGTTTCAATGCCCAGGAGAAATCTCTTCCTAGATTTTCTATTACTCTGCCCTTGCAAAATCTGTCCAGGTTTTACACTGGACCTACTGCAGCTTCAGAAGAGCTACTGCTACCTGGAAGCAAGAGATCCATAATTATTGTCACCTGAGGCAGAATGTGAGGAGGTTTTTTTTTCAGTACTGATACAATTAACAGTGTTCATAGTTCATTGATACTGTTCTATTCCTAACAGACCAATTTCAAGCACACCTGTAGCCTGAAAAGCAGCTAAGCACTTCCCTTTCAATCAGTAAGCAGCCTGCAAATTTCCAAAAAGTGCATTGGCAATGAATTCACACACTCTTCTTAAACAAGTAGAAGTTGGATCCCTCTATATACTATTAGTGCAGTAAGAATGCTTAATCTTTCTCTTTGCTCATACTTCCCTCTCTGATAAAAATTTTAGAGCAGCACCAGGGCTGAGCAGCTGCAACAAAGCTTTCCCTCACTGTCAGAAATGCTCGAATAATGGCGCTGTGCTAGGGCAGAGCTGAAAGCCCCTGATGTCACTGCTACTGCTTCTGCATAAAATGACTTCACACTCTCTCATTCAGTAATGCCACCACTATTGCAGTCTTGTAAGGATTAAATCACTAGCATAAGTGTTGAGGTTTAGAGGCCAGGNGGGGAAGTCCCAGACTGGACGCAGCAGTAGATGGTAACTGAATTCAGGAACACATAGATTGGGATCAAAGGCAGAATGGACAGAGTCCTCCTCAGACCCTGGCTATTAAAGAAGAGAGATTGGCCCTTGTGATCTCTCAGCTTTATACCAAATATGACATATATGCAAAGGAATCCCTTGTTAGTCAGTGTAGGGTCACCTGTCCTGGCTGGTCCTCCCCACAGGTGTGGCCTCTTACTTTCTGCACCCTCAATGTGGCACACAAGATTTAGTAGTGACCTTGGTCCGCACAGGAGCAAGAATAAGCAGGAGCCTTTCTACACAGAAGTAGTAGTGTATATATAATAATAGTAGTAGGTAGTAACTCTAAACATCAAGTGTTACCACTGCTAGAAGCAGGCATTGTCTGCAAAAATATGCCGTTAACTTCAGAAAGTGCAGTCAGTTAGAAGAGACTGAGCTGAAAAGAAAAATGACTGAACAGAATTAGTTCTGTTCTAACTCAAACCAGGACAATAAGAAGAATACTCCAAAGAAAACTATGCTTAAGAACCCCTAAAGTCTGGCCATTGAGTCTAAACACGATGCAGATCCCCAGAAGTAAAGCTGTGACAAGTCAAAACACATTTTTTTGCATTCAAAGCAAAGTAACTGAGAACCTCAGTCTTCTCAGACTAATGAATTTTTCAGATCATGGTGATCAAATCCCATGGGAAAACCTGATTGATTAGGTACATTGCATGATTCAGAAGTGATCACCAAGGCTGGCAGGAACCCTGCCTGCCTGAAGACATATCTGTCCCAAGAACTCATATTTATTTAAGTTACCTCACAACAGGAAAAAGTGATGCGGTACTTCTTATTTTCAGTTCTGAAAATTTCCCCTTAGTATTTGGCACTGGAACTCTTAAGGACAAGGGCCTTAGGATTTGATTTTTGACAAATGTTGAGCATGTAAAATCCTGTGAAAGTTGACAGGGACTGACTAGGCTCAGTACCTCTGCAAATTAGAGCTACAGTAGAAAAAATATCTTAATAACCCCCTAAAGGACTGCTGAAAACCATAGTTTCAGCAATCAAGGAGACAGAAAGCCGAGCTTTTCTCCCCTTAGAACACAGAAATAATAGACAACATTTGAAAACTATAAAAAGAAGTGCAAGGAAGAGGAGTAGATTTGCATTTTAACTCTATTTGAGTGAACCAGGCAAAAGGAGCTCCCTGGAAGGGCAAAACAGAAAAACACCTCTCTCAAAATAAGGAAGAAATATTTCCTTACAATGCTTCAAAATATCTTTTACTTTTCTATTTTCCATAGCAAGGGTGGTGGCTGGCAATAGTTCAGAGGAATGCCTTCACACAACCCACCCTCTGTACTCACATTTTGCAATTTGATCGGAAGCATTCTCCAGCCCTTTGGCTCCCTAAACCAGACTGAAAGCCCAAGTTCCTCTGTCCTGTTTTCAAACACTTCCTTTGCCAGAGTCTCTCGTTGTGCAGTTTCTCAGATTTACCTTGACTCAGCACAAAAAATATCAGACTGGATTAATGGTAAAGCAAAGCACAATATGTTTTAGAGATTTAAAGTCATTTTTTTTGTTATAAAATGAACATCAGATGCAATTCTAATACTAGCTTAAAATTGATTGCATCTCTATTTGCTTAATTACTCCTACTCAGAATTCTTAGACAGGTTCCAGCTGCTTCAGTTGAGAATTTGGCTTGAAAGTAACATGTCTTCAAAGTGCTGCCCTCACTTTTTACAACCTCTGTATTCACATATGGCTGCTAGAGTCCATTACAATCAAGTCTGGGCTACAGTGCTTTTAAGGATTTTACCTTAGTACTTAACTTTCAGTACTGAACCATGGAAACCCCTTTCTGAATTCATGCCTAACTGGTTAGGAGTGACTGATTATCAGCCATGCAAATATCCCTGATTTTCTTTTTCAAATAGCTGAGTTTAAGAAATACTTTCCCTACCTCCTTAGCCCACCTACCTGTCAGCTGCCCCACATCCACTCTAGGCCATTCCTATTATGAGGTATTATCCACATATTCATATGAATTATTAGAAAATACATCAGTTCTATATAGATTCTGTGAAGTTTCAGATCTTCAGAGGTGCTAAACATTTCTGTAGGTATTCCATAGGATATATTTTAATAAGGATGTTTTGGACATGCTTATACAAGCACACTCCTCTAATTACTTCAAGCCTGATCTCAGTTTTTTCACTGGGTTTCCTGAACCATAGTCTTGGAAACAGATGCAGGTGGCAGAAACAAATGTTGTAAATACAGTACATTTTGTGGATTTTGGTCCCGGAAGGGAACACCTAGGTTAGGATGCTCTGATTTGCTGCAGCTGTTAGAGACACAGAACAGCAGTGTCTTCTACAGCTTGGCAGAGGCTGAGGAGTCCCCTCAGTCTCCACTCTTGGGTTGTTCGTAGCATTTAAGCCACAAAGCCTCAGCTCCATAGCACCCCCTGTTTTCATTTGAGATGAAAAGGAGTAACTTCAAGGAAGCAGAGCTCTTTTCTGTGCTGATCAGCCCTGTCCTATGGTACAGTCCACACTTTGCAAAAGTTACTTGCTTTCTATAGAGCATGACTAATAATAGCTCAGCATTACTGTCAAGAACCTGTTTGCAGTCAAGTCCTTTTTCACACAGCTCTGCCAATGAACACAAACTTCCTCTTTACTGCTTTCCACAAAGCACCCTGAACTACCTCCAACCCTTTCACAGGTGGGAAAACAACAACTCAATAAACACAAAATGATCATATTGCTTTGGAGACGTATTTAGGCTGTGCAGCACGTGAACTGGAAGAAACTAGAAAATCTCCAGCTACACCACGAGATGGTGCTCAGCCCCCTCTGTAACAGGCACATGGAGCACCACCAGGGTCAGGAAAGTTTGCTTGAACTGGGCACTGACATTCCCAGTCAAAGCACAGACAGAGACTTGGGCTCATAAATGATTCTCTCTATGCAGCCTTGCTGGATACAACATTCCCTGTGAAATACCACTGTGCTGCTGGAGGAGTCACCCAGTCAGTGAAAAATTGCAAAAAATACTCCTCAGTGAGTCTGCTGAGCTGGGAACTTGAAACCTACCATACTTGCGGCAAAAATTTTGAAGTTTGGATAACCTTTTCAGTTTATGCAGGAAAATAAGCTCCATGAGAACTATGCCAAACAAACAAAAGGGCCCTGCATTTTCATATAGTTTTCATGCTGCTCCATCTGCTCTGTTGCATTTTAATATGCTTGAAATAAATCTAAGTGTTACCAGTGAAAGTGATATTATAAACTTTGATTACAATGGAAAGGCATCAGTTTTACCGGCACTGCTTTCAGTGGCAATGATGATTTTGGAAGCAAGTTTCCCTTACTCTAAAATTATCATAAGCAGCAAAACATCGTAATATAATATAATTGGAAGCAACAAACTTTCATTCTGTCTTGTATGAGAAAAGGTAACTGGAACTAGATGAAGTTAATTTTCTGCCCATCCCAAAAAAGGCAGTGATATTACCCACACTTGTGGCATCAGTATTTTGGCAATTCTAGGGCTATGATCAGTATTTTCACAAGAGTGAGTGAGGCTGTGACAGAACAGGCTATGGTAACCATGTCGTTGGGGTGTATGCAAGTACTGTCACTCTGTAATGGTAACTACCAGTGTACGATTTGGCCAACTATGTACCAACCTCCACAAAGCTCAGTGGTTATCTATAAATATGCTTCTTCCCTTCCTTTCTTGTATTAAAGTGGACTCAGAGTTGCTACATGATGTTTGATGCCACCTTCCTCAGTAGAACTGGCTACATTTTAGCAGCAATGGATATTGAATTTGTCACAGCTCTTACAAACTCCTGGCATCATTCACTGCCCTACTAAGCAAGCTCACCTTAGAAGCCTACGAGGAAAGAAAACCTCTCACACTTCTATAGCTCTTTCAAGGGGCTTCTTTGCAATTAAAACATTTTTGTATTATTTTTGCCTTTAAAGAAGAATGATGAAATTCCAGCAACACCTGGCATTTTTTCTGTTGCACTGAATGTGCAAACCCACTTGATTCAAATCAGACCCTGTGCTGTTATGAACTCTACAGGATGCGCACATCTTCAACTGTACATGCTAACTGGAATGGAAGGAATCCATTAAAATATAGAACCCCTCAGATGCATGCAAAGGCCTTGGGGTTTGGGACAATAAAATATCAAGCATATGCATCTTTTGCCAACTCAGCTAAGAAATATTTGTGGTTTTGCATGCAGCAGAACTATTTGGCAAATGCTGTCCCACCTCTCAAAGCTAAGAGAAATCAAGAGGAGCACCACACTACACAGAAGAACACAATTTTGTTTTAATGCTTAAATGCAGTAAGAACATTTCTCACTAGGCAGTTCCAAAGATGCTAACAGCTTGGTGAAGGTGGCAGCAGCTTGCAACCTCTAAGATGCTGATGTGAGTCAAAAGAATACTAGATACATTTCTTCTTTTTCCCCTATCAGTTCAAAATAGTGGCCTGAATAATTTCAAATAAGATTGCCCTACAAAAAAAAGAGAAACAAAAACACTCTAATGCAAATGATATCAGCATGCAATGAGCTTCTTAATAGAGAATTAAACCTTTTCCTGAACCTACACTTGCATTGACAGTAAATTAGCACAATAATTTATCTGTTGTTTCAAGCTTGCTGGTGATTCCCTACTTCAAATCCATGAGCAAACAAAATAATAAGATATCCCTGGATGATTAAAACTGTACCTGGTGATTTGACCTCTAATTCATGATCAGGCCCGGATACTGTGAAATTCACCAAGAGGAAGCAGCTATTTTTCCATAATGAAGTGTGCATGCATGACTGTTTAATATAGCAACCACTGAAGTGTCACGAATCAAAAAAGATATTTAACTGGGAAAACTACTTGAGAACTTCTCTCTGGTGTTCTAATTTTTCACATTCACAAGCAAAATGTTCAGCATATTGCATTTTCCACTAGCTAGAAAATGGTTTGTGATAATACAAAAAATCTTCACCACTGATCAAACACATCTGTGGCATCTTGGCCACATTTCTTGTGGTATCAAGTCTCTCCATGCATTGTATTCCCTTTTGTGGTGAACCGACCACATGATTTTTTCTGCCTTATTAAAACAGTGAGCAAAAAACTCAATTTCCCATAAATCTATTCGGCATAAATCCTCCAGGAAACCGGAACCGAGATAACGCCAGCCATAAATTTTGAAAAAGTAAACAATCGCTCTCTTTTCCACCTCACTGCACAAAGGGAGCACATCGCTCCTGCTGAGTGCACCCCCCCCCTCCCTCCGCCGCTGCCGGAGAGGAGCGAGGAGGAGGGGGGGGAAACTGAACTGAGCTGTCAGCGCAGCCCCCTGAAGAAACTAAGCAGCAGAGAGAAGGGAGCAGCCGCCGCGGAGAGCCGCCGGACAGAACTGCTGACTCCCACTGCTCTAGGAATCCGGGGGAGAGAAAGAAGCCGTGAGCTGCCGCCGGCCGTAAGGTGCGCAATCGCTGCCACCGCCGTGAGCCGCCGCCACGAGCCAAAACTGAAAGAATCCAGAAAAAAAGCTGCAAGCTGCAGCAAGAAGAAGAAATTGCAACAAGAGGCCATAAGAAGCCGCGTGCTGCAGAAAGCCACGCCGCAGAAGGCCGCGTTGCCAGAAAAAGTGAAGAAGTGGTGCCGAAGAAACTGCACCGAAAGCTGCACTGCCAGAAAAGACATGCTGCCAGAAAAGACAAAGCCGACGCCACTGTCGGAGAAAGAGAGACAAAAAGCTACAAGCTGCTGACGTCACTGGAAACAGTCCAGGTCTGCCGGTCGGACATCGTCGCCGTTCCACGGAGACCATCACCAAACGCCGAAAGGACACACACACGCACACACACGTACCATCCACACATACAGGTCATATTCTGACATAATTAAGTCCTTATTTGCCCTTATCTCTCGGTGGGTGAGAGAGGGAGTGAATGGGTGGGCGTGGTGTTCTTTAATATTGTAATATTTCCGTAGAGTAAATAAGATTTTATTTGAATATATTTAGTAATAAACTTGTTAGATACTCATTTCGGTCTCCATGTCTGCTTGCGAGCCTGGTGGGGAGATGTCCCAATTTACCCTCAACCCTTCTCCCTTTGGGAGGTGGTCGGACCCCTGCGCGCCCGACCGCGACACCTTTGCAGAAGAGAAGCAAGGAGTCAACCACTGTTTCCTTGGCCCTGAAACATCAAGAATCAGCTTTTCTTGAGAGGAGTAGAACATAAGCAATTAGGAAAGAAGACATCACTGCTGAAAGATTTGCTAAGCGCAAGTTTCCAGAGAAGCAGCAGCAACATAAACTAGCCTTATGCATCATGCCAGTGAGCACCACCTCAACCATCAAGGCTCTTTGAAAGAAGAAGGGTTCTTGTTCTCTCTGACACATTCTGTCCCTGCACAAACAGTTAATATCTCTAAGGTGCTTCTTTCAGAGGCAGACCACAAACCTGCAGCTCACTTTCCAGCATCTTATTTCAGAAGTCCAATGTTCAAGCACAGAAGCACTGAAGAACATTTTAATAGTAAACTTATATCTTACTCCTCATGCATCTGTGTGCAATTGCAGTTCTTTTCTCCCTAAGAGAATTTTTCTAGCAGCAGTGCCTTTTGCCAGACAAACCAGCCTTGCAGTGCAAAATACAGACAATGCGATAGTTCATGGTGGCAAGAAGGACAGGAGCAGTCACTGCTGAAGTAGGCAGGTGGGTGTGAGAACTGTTAAGCATGGAAAACAGCTGTGGAAAGGCAACTCTTCTCTGTCATTATCAACCCTCTCCCTGTTCATTCATGGAAATGTTATCCAGTGTTTAAGTCATAATGCAGTTATTGTTTGATTTTAAGACAGTCAACAGCCTAATGTCTTAATCCTGGAAACAATGCATATTGTACTGCTACACAGCTCCCTTATATTACTGCTCACACAAAAACTTCCCTCAAACTCAGTACCCTGTGTAGAAAAAATTCCATGACATGGAAAAAGAAAAGACAATACTCGATGCCTGGATACCCTAGACAATGCTGTTTCAGTGACCTTTGGCCTTCTATTTCACTGTAAGCTAGCAAAAGCATTGCTTTTTTAAGCCCTGTAGCATGATGTCCACAAAATTCGAAGGCTATCGCTGTTTCCTGAGTGTACTGGGTCTGCTGGGAGGGAGTTAATTTTCTTCACAGCAGCCTGCATGGTGCTATGTTTTGGATTTGTGAGTAAAAGAGTGTTGATAACCCACAGGCTGGGGGAGAGTGAGTGAGCAGCTGTGTGGTGCTAAGCCATCTATAGGGGTTAAGTGATGGCAGCTGATCTGAAAGGAACACAAATCAATTTATACAAAGAAAGTGGCCAAAATAAACTAAGAAGCATACAAGTTTTTCCATCAAAGCCTTTTTTACCCCAGGCATCCTGGCTGAGATCCTGCAAATGCTGGAACAGGAAAGGAAGACATCACGTTCTCCCCAGTTAGACATGAGAAAGGAATCTCATATTTTAACAACTGGTAGATAAGAGAAAAATATTGCTGACTAGCTGCTAGTTAATTCAATGTATCATTAAAACAAAATGCAGCATCACATGACTTCAAAAGTTATCCTGCCCACAGATTTCTTCCTAGTTACTGCAAGATTCACCCAGCATTTTTCTCCTCTGGCCAAAAAAAAAAAAAAAGAGAGACTAACTTAAAATACATAATCCACAATCTTTGCTATAGCATCCAGAATTCCAACATTTAGTTGGAATTTTTAACAGTAAGTAATGGGTATCTAGCTTAGTGACTGACAAGAGTGATTGATGTGGTTGTTTTGACTCTGCCCCTTTCACAACAGGTCTCAGTTTTAGTTATAATCCCATGAAAGAAATCAGAGGCTACAGGAATTGAAATTTCTATATAAAAATGTATCGCACAAAGACAACCTTACAAGAAGTGGTGAGGAGTCAAGAAAAGCTGCTGGGGTGGGAACGATAGCCAGTAAACTGGCATAGCTGTTTTCCAAAAGTGTATCATTGATTCCTGACAGATGACTGCTGAGTTGCCACAGTTAATTTTCTTTCCCATTAGGTCCCACCACAGCAATTTAGTTAAAAATAAAGCAGAATGCGTTCTGCCAAGCTCTGCTCTCAACAGTGCCATCTCTTCAAACTGATGACCTTAGAAGACCTGCAGAAATCTCTCCCTGAGCACTAGAACTGAAGAGTCAGACTAGAGACTTTAAAAGGATGGGACAGTATTAGCTGGAAGATGAAGGCTAACTGCTGCTAAGAGCTTGGGCTAGGTGAAGTCCAGTAAACATGGACTTGCATTTGTAATCCAGATTTACAGCCCCTGAAATACTCTGGGATGCAGGGACCTTGTGATATCACAAACCACAGTTTAGGATTGCAGAAATTAATTAATTATGCCACAGTGAAGCCTGAATCTTCATGCCGCTCTCTGGCTGAGAAAGATTAAAGACACTGTGAAAAGTCTGTGCTCATTACACCCAGTGTTCTGCACCCAATAATGCAAATCACTGGAGCCTCTTTACTGGTCACTCCTCATCCAGTATCTGCTGAGCCTTAAGACTCACTGATTTGGCCTTAAATTTACTGATAAGATAGCACACAACATGGCAGGCAGTGCTTTTACTGATTAGTGTTGGCTTTTTTTTTTTTCTTTTTAGCAATTCCAAGTCTCATTAGAGATGGTCTCTGGGTTGTTCTGAGACAAAATGAATCACATATAAAATACTCGATTCCTCCTAGATTCTAAAGCATGAGTTTCCAGGTTTGTGCCAATTTTCTTTGAATAAAAGAACAAAGCTGATATTCTGGCAACCAATTACAGAATCTAATCTACAGAAGACATATTGTCTAGACAGTAGCAAAGCAGAGCAGTTTCTTGTATGTGCTTCACCTTTTGCCTCTCATCTAGATGGAAGATGTCCATGTGGAACCCAGCCCCAGAGGGTCTTGTCCTCTCCACTGCAGCAGGTAACTGCATGAACTTGATTGCTATTTAAAACAGCTCAGAAGCTATTTCACTTTGTAAGGGTACCAAGTAACCTCTGAGTTGAGAGCTTAAATCAAGAGGTTCTTTTCCCACTGGGGACCTGGAGTGGACTTGAATCAAGCAAGTCTGGGACAAAATACCTCCCTTTGTATCAGCTGCCACAGGAAGTGGAATTTGTTGGGTTTTGAGATAAAGCTCATCTGCACACCCACAAAGGAGCTCAGAGAGACAACAGCAGGAGGGGGAGCCCAAATAATATCTCCTTGGATTACATTGAGGCCCATCACAAGAGTCATCAGCCCATTGGAGGCCTATCTGCATAAGCCCAGAGGAGCACATCATAGTGGAAGGTGGAAGTAGAAATCAAGGACGTCTGAGGAATGAGCACCTTGTCCAGGCCTCTCCCAGGGCTGTCCCAGCATAGCCATTAGCCCCAGTGTCCATGCACGAAACTCATCACCGTAAGTCATCTGGAGCAGCTCTTGAGATCACCTTTTGGACTAAGGGGGTTGCTGCCTACAGTGGGACATAGGTGATGCAGGGGAAAAGCAGTTTGGGATCAGACAGGCTTACTGTGGGTTGTTCAGAGGAGAAACCAAAGGCAGGAAAAGGGAGGAATTTAGGTGATTTTGGGAGGAACAAGCATGGGAAAATCAAGGGGTAAGGGGATAAAAAGGACTGGTTGTGTAAAATGTTTACTGGTCAGTATGCTTACCTGGCTGTGCCCTGCACCTGATCAGTGCAGTCTGTCCTGTCTTCTTATTAAATTCCTTTCTAACTCCTTCCTGGATGAGGACTCTCTGTTCTCTGTGCATGAGGGTGTACAAGGGTATGAGTGCAGCAACTGGAGTCAGACCATGGGTCAAGGGGCCCATATGTCCATGCTGCTAGAGACTGGAATGAGCACAGGTCTGCAGGTAAGCGTGTGACAAAATACCTGGGAAGACTGCTGTTTCATCACCAGACAGAAGGAAAGGTCTTCCAAAGACAGGCTTCCCTTTTCCTGCAATGCAGTGCAGCAGCATGAGGCCAGACCAACATCCCAAGTCTGAGACTGCTCAAAGGTGAGACCATTCTCAGCTAACCAGTACAGGTGCTACAGGCACCAGCTTTGCTGTCACCACTACAATATGATATACTAATGACTCATCACTTTCCAGGCTGCATAAGCATTCATTTCTTCCTGATTATGTTTAAATAGAATTAGGAGATACTAGAGTCACAAATACGATGTGTATGTTTAATCATACCTCTTCACTTCCCAAATAATGTTTTCATGTTAGAGTACTATTAAGCTTTTATTAAAATGACAGCAACATCACTAGGAATCAGGTAAGTGCACTTGGGTTACAACATTTTGATTAGAGTTAGCATGGCTTCCTATTTACTTATGACAATATGGAAAAAAAGAAAACTTTAACCCTTTCCCAGAGAGTTACAAATCATGGGTTCATATTTTATGTTGTTACAGTGGCACTTGCTAAAATGAAACATTGATATTGCATTGAATTAAGGCACTAAATATATAAGCATAGCAGTGGAGAAGGAAGAACCGATCTCATAGTTGAGCTGTCTTCTACTGTCAAAGACCAGTCCAAAATTAATTGGATCTGAAACAGCATGCTAACTGAGGCCTCACAAAGACACAAGATCAACTAGTAGAGATTAGACCATGATTTTTCATCCTCTTCCATTTGTGCTTTCAGCAACAGGTAAGAGAAGAGGATCAGGATTTGCTGAGGCTTCACACGTGACATGAAAATAGGTAACAGCTTGCCTGGCATGCTTTAGTGAGAAGAAAAGGCCTCAATATGAAATAACAAGCAAAAAGACTGAGGTATTCACTGTTCCAAAGGCAGCTACTTTCAGAAGATCAAACCATGTGACTATTGGCATGCCACATAAAATATTTGGGAGAATGAAAGAGAAGGAGGCCAAGAAAAATAATTCAAGTGGTATACTAGAAAGAATACAAAGTGAAGACACCTCAAAAAGCCAGTAAATTTGTAGTGCCCACAGCCCTGTCCTCCACTGTTAATATTGGATAGAATGCTGAAAACTATCCCCAGCTGGACTGATATGAAGTGGGGTCACTGAAATGGGAATAAGGAAATTAAGGATTAGATACCTTTTAAAAAAATGAAGAAAAATCAGAGCACCAGATATTATGACACAAACTATAAAATTATCACAACAACTTTAGCTTTCTTTAAAGTGAACCATGTATTACAAGAAACAGCTTACAGGTGATGGGCCAAAGAGCTACTCTTCTTTAGAAAATCCTATTTAAAACTCAAAAATATATGTATACAAAATGTAAGTGTATTTAGACTATACCTATTTTCCCCATAAATCCAGATGACAAAATTGTGCTATCCGTTATGTCTGCATTATGTTGAAGAATCATTCAATGCACCTTCACACAGTGTATTTGGTGATCCTTATCCTGCTTTTAGGTTCATGCTGATTTTACAGTCATAGGAAAAGAGAATTACATCTGTGTAAGCAATAACACTGTTGGATCCTTCTAAAGTCAATATCTGACTGTGCAGAAACAGGTAAGATCAGTATAGATATCTTCAAGAGTGGAAGGAGAGGATGAGATGAGTATTAAACAGAGAAAATATAAAAATGTTCCAATTCTCAGAAACAACGTCAGTCTTCCTTTTCAGCACTGTAAGACGTGACAGTGATGAGAAACAGAGAGAGGGTAAGAAGAAATGAAGTGATGGAAACCAGAGTTTTGCATCAGATGTATGACAACACAAATATATGTAAGCAAAAAACCCTCAATACTTTCAATGAAAATTAAGAGCAAGTATACTGAAAATTAAATGCTTACCTGGAACAATATACCAGACTCCTGTCAAATAGCATGAGCTTCAGTGCTTGCTGTGGTAAGTTTTTTATACTTACATGTTCCACAAGATCCCAGAAGTACAGCTCTGTTTAACCTTTAAAACCAGGCACCAGGTCCCTTCTATTCAGTTAGCAATGGTGACTGCTTGACCTGAAACTCTTCAACTGATTGGGAATCTCATTTGTTAAGTTACTTTAAAACACTTATGCCCATTTCAACAGACCCTGGCAGACCCATCTGTGTGTGGATTACTCCCTATGCACAAGTAAATGTCAGTGTGCCTGAAAGAAAGTTTACAGTGATATTTAGTCTGCTCCTGCCTAACTATATTTTATTCATGCAAGAGAATACAGGTTTTCATCGATCAGTTCCCAGCAGGTTCCCTTCTAGAAAGCAGGACAGATGACCTGAGTCATTGCAACAGGCAGCAACAAAACAAGGTGTTGGAGAGACTAGGAGTAGGGTTGTTCTTTTTCAGCAAAGTATCATAAAAAAATCCAAAGTGTTTAAAAATAAATAAATAAATACAAACCTTCAGAGAAAGATTGTACCTAAAAATGCAACAGGTGCACCTATGCATGGAAGCAAAATGATTCAAGATGTTTTGATGCTTACGGGAAAACTAACAAAAGCACTGGATTTAGACTGTCTTCCCACTGCTCTGATTATAGGATTCTCTTTTCCCTCTTCTTTTTTGAATGTTTCTCTCAATTACTGCTAGATTTTAATTTGCATGAAAACCAGACCACTGCTCCTTGCTACTAAAGCTGATTTCCCACCTGAAAATAGTTTTCCATAACTAAGCCTTTAACAGCCAGCTATTACCAAAAGTTGAAGATGATGACAACAACATCAGAATGTTGGCCAGTACCAGAGGAACTGATATGGATGCTCAGATATCATTCATCTATTTTTATGCATGTGTCCTCAGAATTGCTGGGTAAAAACTGACAATCTCAGCTAGCAGAGATTCAAGGCACTTTTTCCTATTACCCACTCTATCTTGAAATACAGTGTTAAAACTTCGAACAGCAAAAGGAATTCAACAGAGCTATCAAGCTTCGAGCTATACAGGACTCATCCCACATAGACCTGCAATACAGCTGAAGGAGGGTGCAGTTCTCAATGCTGTGAACTCGTGATCAAGCTCCTACAGCATATCACAGCTGGAACAATCACACATCAGCCAATGTTTTGGCTTGTCCCTGGCTACAGGCTCCCAGGGACCCCTTTCCAAGACCAAGAAACTAATTACTTCCAATTCCCAGCAAAGTAGGATCTCAATCAGCTGGCAGTGACCAGGAGGGAAAGCTGATCTATTACCTGCTTATATGTGTGGGGTTTTTTTCTATTTGCAATTTTGGGGAAAAAACCCAAACAACTATGGCCTAACTGCCTAATGCTACAAACCTTATCTTAGCCCAAAACCATGGCAAAGCTGTTAAGAAACTGCTTTACCATAAAATTCTCTCAGTGGTGCTACAATTTGCTCTGCGACTTGAAAGTTCTACATTTGCTTCTGAGGCTGCAACACACCTCTTTGCATCACCTTCACGCTACCTTGCATGGGGCTCACTGGTGAGCAAAAAGACCACAGCCTCTAGAAAACACATGGAGCATCCTTGCCTATTAATCCCTTCGAGCATTGCCAAAGTGATGTTTAGCCTCTCATAAACCTTTCCACATAAAATCCAACACAGAGGATCTGCCAGTTCAGGAATCTGGTTTCAAGTGAGATAAGCCTCAAAGCGCACTTGAGAGCTAAAGAGCTCCATTCTATGGGAATTGCTTTTTATTTTGAGGCCTACATCGATTTTGACTAGCTCTTTCAAGTAGTCTAGAATTGGATCTTTCACTATCATTTTTCACAGAGATTTTATAAGCCATCTTCCCTACTTTTACAGGCTGAAAGGGATCTTCAGTGACCCAAAGACTCAGCTGGAATTTATAGAAACCTAAGAGTGGTAAATGCTATATATAAGGTTATCATGTAACTCTGATAATATGCACAAAATCTAAGATCTATTTTTTCCTTCTTCTATACCCAATTAAAAATGACTTTGATTAAATATCAGGTTGTCACCATTCTTAAATAAAGTGAGAGAGTCTGAGGTGTTTTTCTTTTCTTTTGCTTTGTTTTTTAAAAAACACATGCCTCTTTTGTAGTGGAGAAGTGCATACAGTACCTGTTGTTACTCTTTAAAAGTTTTGGTTGTTTAAAAGTTTGTTGGTTCTTTAGAAATTTTCATAAAGACAACAGGTTACCAGGGAAATACAGTATCAGCTCATCAGGTTCCTCAGGTGTTCTTCTGCAAAGCTATGAAATAACAGTCCATCTCCTCCTTGGAGAAACCTAACACAAAATTTTCACATACAAGCACCATAAGGTCTTCCCTCCTCCCCCCAGGATATGAATCCCACCCAACTTCAATTTCAGAAGATTTTTCTTAAAGGAAAAGAAAACAAAAATGAAATAAAATAAAACCAGCTTATAAAACGGCAAAGAAAATAAAGTTATTTTAATATATATAGAAAGAGAACAAAATGAAACTTGAGGGAAAACTTACTGGCGTTACAGTTTATCCTGATACAGTCTAGATGGGGAAAAATAAATGAAAGATGAAATTGCATCCTTCAAGGTAACAGCTGCAGACATCCAAAAACAATCAGTCCACCCTTCCGGGGACAGACACACGCAAAGAGATGTGGCCATTTTATACTTATATACAGTCTGTACAAGTTCAGGAGTGGGTGTATATGTACAGTATATTCTACATAAATATCTGTTACATAAGTATATATATACAAACACATATATATATACATATGTATAAAGAGATATACCAATATACATATATATCCACATGTTGACACAGAAAGCTATTTTCTTTTAAAATAAACCTATGCAATTAAGAGTATCTTCTACTCCAGACCATGAACAGATGTGTTACAATTAAAAAAATCAATAATTAAGGCACAAAAAAATCTCTCTTAAAATGCAAGTCATACTCCAGTGCCATTTCACTTTTTAGAGATCTTTAGCAGTTTCTCTAAGAAGCTTGAAGCTCAAAGTCAACCTTTACACTTGGTTTCTTTTGAATTAATTCATATTGTTATTGCATAAACACACCATCTGTCCAACACAGAATACCTGTAAAATCAGTCTATGAGATTTGCTGGTGCAATATTTAACCCTTTCCAGCTCTCCCAAAGACAGACCCTCTTCTCATTTTCCCAGTTCCAGCCCAGAACAAGTTTTAATGTGTACACAGACACATTTGACACTGTCTATTCAGGTGAGGAAAGGGTTAATATAGTGTCCAGTTGTGTCCTATCATAAAATGGCCACTTGCAAACAGCTAACCGCACGAACGCCCAGCCCAGATTTCAGCTAGTTCTGGAGGTTGGGAATTTTTTTTTTTTTTCTTTTGGCTTGGCAGGGGGAACAAGTACTTCTTTCAAAGGTCCCCAGCCCTGCCAGTTCCTCAGAGCCCAATCTCATCTTGCTGTCTGAACGCTAGGACTGAATGGGATGCTCATAACGTTCAGGGAGAAGATGAAATGGGCAGTGAAGTGGCAGGTCTGGGAACTTTTGCTGGCCCTGCTTCATTCAAAGGTTACAGGCAAGGGAGGGATGAAGACGGGTGCATGGAAAGAAAAATAGAGTTATGCTTGTGGAATCTAATACATGGTAAGTGAGGAGTCTGCACAAAGAAACCAAGTTGAGGTAGGAGAGCCTGAGATAGAGGGCTTCTGAGCATTGCTTCTCTCATTTAACGCATTAATGCTCAGCATATCTCAGGATATGACCCATAAGAGAATCTTTGCTTATAAATGCCTACTTACAGCCTTGTGAACATCCATTACTGTGGTGTCTGACATTGGCAAGAGCTTTCACATCAGTGCTATTATGTATCTTGGGCCACAATGACCTTCTCTCAGGAAATCAAGGCCGGGAATAATGGCACCACACTACTGGACACCCTGCCCAGACACCTAAAGCTTTGACCAGCAGGGATGGTCATATTCATTATAGAGATATGGCCCAGCAAGAGGGATTTTACAGAACAGCAGAGAAATATAATATATTTTGCTGCTTAACTGGACCAATTTTATGTTTAATCAGACAGATGCAAGAAAATTATTTCAGCAGCTGAAACTAAATGCAGTTCTTAAAAAATGACATGGGGAAAGAATAACGGTCTATAAATAAAGATCCATAATGAGCAGTGACACACCAATCAGGAGCAGCATAGCCAGAGAGAGTCTGTTTTCAAGCAGAACTTCTCTTGATAAAATCTGGGTTTGGTTTTGTGCGATTAGGTTTGTCATGTGTCGTCAACCGCAACAGAAAAGTGGGAGCAAACAGCCCTGGAGCAATTGGTACGATCACCATACAGTGGTGGCTATATCCCTTGGGTGGGGTAAGGGGAACTCTGAAGTACATGCTGGGGAACTTCCCTCTGTAACCTGATGGAGAGTCAGAGCAAGAGCGAGAGAGACTCTCAAGTCTCACTGCAAGCAAGTGAGATCAAGAGAGTTGTTACAGCTGACACAACAGGGGAATTTCTTATGGGCTAAACAGTGAGTGTGCTGGAAAGGGAAACATGGCTGGTCCTCAGTAACAGTCATCAAAGTTAGAAACTAAAACCACTATTGTGGTATTGATGACTGCAGAGAAGTTTTGCTTTTTTTTTTTTTTTCAGCAATGCCAAGAAAACTACATGTCCCAGGGCTTACCCGTTGGGCTGAGACACTGGCTGCTCCAGGTGGAAGGATCGATGTTTCTAAGAGAAAACCAGTGTAGGCCTTATCCTGGTTGCTAGATTTCTATTTCAAAAGACAAAAGAGACCAGGCCACAGAGGGTCTCGCCCTGACAATTACTGTGGCACTATAAGATCTCCAGACTCTATGAGCCTGAAGACTCTGCAATGCCACACAATGGGGTGCCAGGCAGGAACACCCAAACACACTCCAGAATAAGCAGCCCCCAAACAGACTGAGTCCAGCTGGGTAAATGGGGATCCCCCACAGCAGCTAAGCAAGTGCACCTGCCTGCACTGCTACACCAGCACCACCATACTCTCCACACTACCTTCAAAGAACAAGCATAGGGGTTTTTGTTCATTTCCTTAATTCTGAGCCTTGCCCAAAGCAACCAAAAAAAAATTTCCAATCATTAATATATGAAGCTGTTCTCTGCCTCTTACATCAGTTTTAGAAAGGAAGAAAATACCTATTTTCCTCTAAACTAGTACAACACTACTAATCCAAAGTAGAGGATGCTTTTCTTGGCAGTAAGGATCAGATTTAGCCTGCTCTTTGTGCTCAAAACAATTGCAGCTGGGGAATTCAGGAATAATTTTTAAAAAACTGCTTGGGATTCCTCCTGCACAGTACCAGGGCAATAAGACTTCTGGTAATCATCATCTGGGGGTCTCAGCCTGGTTCTTGGCTGATTAGATTTGCTTTATTTAGGTATGCCCACATTCCTGACTCAAAAGATGTTTTCCTTTATGTTTTGAAGATGAGTGTGCCTGAACAGCTGTAAATCCAGTCACCTGCCAGTTCAGCAATTGGATGAGGAATCTGGAGCACAGCAGTAAGTGAAAACACAATCTATAACTGCATGGCGAGCAGGATGAGCTGGGAAGACCTTCCACAGTTACTTACTTTATTATTCCTAATGTAAACCAGAAGCTACTCCCTTAGTGCTCAGATGGAAGGTTTTCCAGAGAACATCACCTGGAAAATGGGCCAAAGACCCTCTCCTTGCAAAAGGTTAAATAGCTCCACTGCAATTAGCTAATACTGGGATTCATTGTTTGAACAGAGATACCCTTAGTAGCAGACTGAAATATCTGCCAATTAGGCCTCTGATTCTTACCATTGGTATCTTTGTGCCTGAAAATAGTGATATTTATTTGACATTGCCAAGAATCTAGGCTTTTTTAGTCTTGAATCAGGAAAGAAAACAACTTTTGCTGTGTGAGGACAAAGTGTTTTTTCCTTTTAATCAGCATCCACATGTGGTCATGGAAGAGCACTTTAAGGCAAGACTAGGACAAGAAAGATCATTTGGTCCTGACTGTTCCTAAGCTCACTCTAGGTTATTTCCTATGTGGAAACCAGATGAGGTCCTTTGCACACTCTTACTCCATGTTATAGTGTGGTTCCTTGCCTCATTCCTACTTGCACGTAGTTAGACTGCAAACATTTTTGCATGTCTATGGAAAAAAAAAGAATTAAATAAAGGGCCTTTGTACTGATTATAGAAAAGAAAGTTATTAATGAGAAAGTGTGAATGGGCATACACTTGCAGGTCTGAGTGTATGGGTTTGTACTAAAGGAAATATGGAATAAAAGTTCACATACATTTGGAAAAGAAAAATAGAAAATGTGCCTGCTCTGTTTCTTTGTAGGAATGACAAAGCAACTTTACATTTTGGAGAAGTAAAGATGTCTTTGACATCCTTGAGGAGATATCTTAGGCAAAAATAGGTGAGAGGAATGATTACTCTTCTGTACAGGAGAACTGACTGTGATTAACAGGAGGCAGGAAGTATTTTTACTAGTCACCAATGACCTGGAGATAAACCAGGCCAGGAAGAAAAGAATCTGACATATTTCTTAATAAAAGACATTGACACTATATCCCTCCCACTCATCAATGGGAGGAAAACTGTGACGGTGGATGTCCCTATAGGACCAGCCATTTCTTTTCCTTTCTGCACATCTCAGCATCAGAAGCGATGCCCGAGCATGTTCCAAAGCCATCATTTTCTTAATTTCTCTCTCTGCCTCCTTCCACTCTAGACATCTTTCTTCAGAGTCCTTCTCTACAGAAGTGAGATCTGTATCACATTTGGACTTCTAATCTTCACACAACAAACACTCAAACTACTGTGAGACTCGCTGTCAACATGCAGATTGCACTGCCTCGGGCACCCACATGGGAAAGGTCTGAAACAACTTCCTTATCCCTCTTTCCTAAAGAATTATTAATCACTGCTCTTCCTTTCCCTCCCACCTTCTACAGCAAGCGGCCAGCCACCCATGCCCACCCGTGCCTGCTGTACGACGTATCTGTCCCATTTGGTTTGGACACCGAGTGCTGAGGAGGTGAGTGGGATATGCCAGCCCCGCAGGCTGCTGTACGCTCTGTTCTCAGGGCTGTTTGCTGTGCGGGCCGCAGGCTTCAGGCCTTTGAAGGGTTGAATACCATCTTTTGATTTACCATGGCTGATGGGGTATGGGAAAGCTTTACAACTGAAACACACAGAAAAATTTAAAAAAAGAAAAAGAAAAAGAAAAAAGAAATAAAAGAAAAAAACAACATAGAAAAAGCCTTAATAACCACACAAATGATAATAAGTAATCAAATGGAATAGATAAAGGAGAGAAGAAAGAGACAGCTCTTAGTAATAATATTAAATGACTTATAAGAAAAGCACAATTAAATAACTCACCACTCAAAACAGTCTTTGTTTATACACATTTGTCATGGGTTGGACACTCAGGGGGGTGCTGACACATAGCTAGTCAGCATTCAGCATACCCAGGTCTTCAGAGGTGGTGCTGATAACTGTTTCTCACTGATAAAGGGATTTTGGCAGGGTCAGATAATGAAGATTTGGTTCTCATTTGTGACATTTTGGCTATGAAGTGTCTCCTTAAAGAGTTAGATGCGACTTACAGTAAACAACTGAAAATGAATGGCTCTGGGTAAGGTTATTCTTCCTCAAATTCTGTTTCTTCAACAGCAAGTTGACTTGGAGTTTTGATGGAAGTCCTGTTTCAAGGAATATATCTGGCAGCTTTATAAATCTGAAGAGAGGAGAGGTGAAGCTCAGTCCAGGTTCCAGCAGTCTAAACTACCCTTCTGTTGAGATGGGCATAGAAGGGGAGTGTTGACAGTTTTCTACTCTCTGTCAGCAGCCTGAAGTGACTTTTGGGGGAATATTCAACCTCACAAAAGTTTCTAGCTGAAAAACTTAAAAGTCTGGCATACACATTGCTTCAGTCCCTGCAACTACACAAAAATAGCCTCCAGTTAACAAGGTCTGGTGTATAGATATTGTCCCTGTATTAAACCATCAACGACACACCTCTCTCCAAACATGTGTAGACCGTAAATCTTTTAGATGCCAGATAGTAAGAGCTGAACAGTCCAGTGAGTGTTAAAAGTGACCAATGCCAATCAAGCACACAATGTTGACAGGCCCTGAGGGAAAATATTGTCTGCCAGCATGATATAAGGAAAACTGGGAAGAGTGATCTGTAAAAAAAATTGTAAGTATAGTTGGGGTAATTTAAATACCCCTCCCCATATTCACAGAGGGCCTAAGACTAGGAGGCCTAGAACACCCAAAAGCCGCAATTCCCCTATTCTCCTTAATTTTAAAGGAAGGTGAAGATAGAAGAGAACCAAACAAGTAGTATCTTTCTCAGAAGAAAAAGCGGTCTTTGTTTTATGAAGTCTGGCAGTTTCCATGCTGTAGTACTTTTCATGTGGTAGTATCAAAGGCAATAGAAGCAGCACTTACTAATATACTACCAAATCCTTGGCAGGTTGCGAAGTATTCTCTCTTCAACAAAGAGAAACTAAGGCATGCAAGGTAAAAGAACTGGCTCTGGGTTAAAGGGGGTAGCGTAGAGCTAAGCAGATATTCAGCTTCCCCATCACTTCCTCAGTGGAAGATTGACACTGCCAGTCTTCCAGTGATTAACTTTATTCTCTCAAAGGAAAATGGCTAGCAATAATTGTCAAGAAAGGAAACTGGGGGTGAGGGGGGGAATCTCCTTTTGCCAGATTATTAGCACTAACTGTATTAGATTGGAAGAAAACACAGACACATATATGTAGGTATATATATTCACACTGGAGTTTTGTGAAATATTCTTTTTGCATATGTAAGAATGCTGGACAGCAATTCTTTTGAGCTGTTCTTCAGAGAAACTCTGCAAATTCATGAAATTTTCCTTCACGTAAAGTTCATATAGGCAGAGATGGCTATCATCAGAGTGATGTTTCTCTTTAATTGAGAAGTTATTGTCATAGCTGAAGTTGATCTACTCCCTCTGTCCTCTAGGCCAGTCTGGATAGCACAGCAACTGCTACTATGCCAGCTAAGCAGAGCATATCTATCTATCTATCTATCTATCTATCTATCTATATTTCAAACAGGAACTCTATAAGACTGCATTTTCTTCTTTTTTTTTTTAATAAAAAGCAAGGGTTTCTATAGCCCTTTAGATGGAGACTGCCTTTAAGCAGGTGTTAGGGTCTGACTTGCACTTTCAAAGCCAAAAAGAAGCAATTTTAAAAACTAAGCTAGTTCCAGAGGACAACTGCTGGACAACATATTGCCCAGGTAGGGATGAAGAACCCTAAAATCACCACTCAAGCTCATCTATGGTGCAGAAAGACCTTGATAAACTTACCATATATAGCTACGACAGCAGTTAAAAAAAACAAGAACCATTACTACAGGTATGGGTGCATAATAGTATTTGCCCACTACAAGCAAAGCCACTACATGGTTTGCTCCTCATACCACCACAGCAGGCTTTGAAAATGCTGATACTGTTAGCTCAAAAGATGCAAAAGCTTGTTCCAGAGAGGCTTAGAATTCTGAAAGCTGACACAAGCCTTCACAGACCATGCACACATCTTCATATATAGTACCCTACATATTAGAAGAGGTTTAACATTTTGCACTGTCATGATAGTTCTGCCTCTCTGACTCAGGATCTCTTCTTATATTCCCAGATTCACATAAAGCAACAAATTGCATTAGTGAAAAGTGAAAGAAGGCTTCGACTTCTGTGTTCGCACTTTTTAGACAGGCTATTTGCCACTCAGTACAATACTTAAAGACTGGCAGGAAAATGGATTGAGGCTAATCTAATAGCACATTCACTCTCAGTTGTTTTTTTTCAATGTTGTTTTTGCTGAACTTGTTTCTAATTGTCTTTTTTTCTTATTTTCTGAGAAAGTGTAACTCTAAGGAGACAGAACGCAACTCTTGGGAGGTGCACTTTTATTATTGTTGCCTTCGTTTTAATGAAGACACAATAAAAGAAAATCCAAAGGCTTTTTTTTACTAGATACAAAAAGCCCTAAAGGCTGAAACACATAGCAATTAGAAAATAGAAATCATTAGCATATCAGTAAAAGAGACTAAGTTATATCAAACTCTGCCAAATTCTGTAAAGGGAATGGGATTTACAGGACTTCTGCTTGCCACAATATCCATTTTGCTTCTCTCCCATGGTTGGCTTTGACTGTTTTGAGTGATGCTGGATGAATGAGGGATGTTACTGATCAAAAGATGGACCAAGCAGCATGTCTCACACAGAGCTCACCAGTCCCAGACCAAGAAAGGAAACTTAGAAACCTAAAGACTGAAAAACTAACACTGTCCATAACAAAGAACTGACAGCAAATCTTCATGCAGCAATGCAGAAGAGAATTATCTCTCTGCAAGAAAATATCATTATGAAGGTCTCAGTAGTTATTTTAGAAATCAATCCAATCAAACCAACAGAAAGGAAACAAAATTACTAAAAAAGTCACTAATCACAAGCCCAAATTTATAGTGAAGGGGCAGCGGAAGGTTTTTATACGATACCTAAATTGACCATAAGTTTGACACGGCCTCCATCCAGCTCCAGGCGCAGAGTGTCAGCAGAGTCTCGTGAGGTGGTTGCCATCAACAGCCCATAAGCACGCTGAGACATGAAACGGAAGGACACGTCTTCTGCTTCTGTGTGCATGACCATAGGCATGATTATCTTCATGTACATGCTGCCATCATAGCTCAAGATAGAGGCCTCTGCAAGGAACCAGCAAACAATTACAAAAAATGAAAAGAAGTTATACTTCTGTATGATCTTCATTCCTGAAGAACTCTGACATCTATCACAGAGCATTGTGTTTACATAAATCACACCACTCACCACAGAAAGGTATGTAACTGGGGAAAAACACAGCCACTGTTTAATGGCATCCAGCTACCCTATGTGGCAAGCATGAGCAACAGACAAGAGTATTCACCACAACCAGCGGCAACAGCACCCACTCCCCAAGGGCAAGTGTGGTAGCACAGGGCCCTTTTGTGATAATGAGTTGCCAAAGCCTCCGTTTTTCACGTCTTCCAGAAAATGCAATCTCTTCCATAGTCCAGCCTTCCCTAGCACTAGCTGTAATGACTACTTTAAATAATGACTACAACACTTCTACCAGATCATTTAGTCTTGCCTTTGAAGGCTCAGAGTTCCTGTTTCTGGTACTCTTAAGAGCTGTTGCTTGTTTAGAGAAGAATTTCATTCCATTGCTACCACTTCAAAGGAAAACTACAACTGCATGAAGCGAGTTTCCTAACAGATTTGTGCTGGTTTGTGACTTTTTATTTTCCCCTCCTTACTAACAACTGATGTTAGTAGAGCTCTGCTGACACAACGGATGGCACTGCAATGTAAATGAAGAAAGGAACAAACCAAACTCCATTGCAAGTTTGTCATTCAAACACAAGAAAAGTCAGAATGTAGAGGCACAAAGCCAGGAGGAGGAAAAAGAAAAAAACCAGCAAGGAAATATTATTATTATTTTTTATTATCTCTAAGGATGTCAAAGAAAATGGGAAGGTTAGCTGGGAAAAGGAGTTATAGTACTTAACATTCCTTATTTGTTCAGGGTCTTGCCTGCAGAAGCTGATATTCTTCTCTAAGGGGATAGAATTAAACTCTTGTGATAGAACTGCAGCAACCACTACAGCATGGCAATCATTGTTTCAGTCTGAGAATATGCTCCAAAGCATTTTTATCCACAAAATTTAGAAATCTACATTATGAATCAGAACATCCCTTCTCCCCACAGCCAACCCCTACCAAAGGCAGAGCTGTAGAGATTGCTCCATGTAGGTCTTCTGCTACAGAGCTACATAAAGAAATCCTAGCCATTAAAAAAAAGACCAGTTCAGCTCCCTAGGCATATGGAAGGATTGCTCTGTAAAGCACTCTTACCAGTGCTTCATTCAGTTTAGCTACAGTTTTCTCAAATGGTTGGGATCCTCACCAGGCACCCCACAAAGCTAACACCCCATCTAATTTAACCAACTGCAACAACAGGTATTTGGAATCTAGATAGTCTCCTTATGTTTCAGCCCTTTGTTCTGTACTTCCCAACCAGGCCATTCATGCTGACAGGAGTGGAACTTCTAGAGGGAAACATCCTCTCACTGCATGTTAAGTATTACATGCTACAGTAGGGCAGATGGACAGGAAACTGAGGAACAGCTGCATGTCCATTCTGGAAAGAACCCATGGCTGGCTCCGCAATGGCCAGTATCAGTACTGCAGCGTGTAATAAACATGCAAATGAGGTGATAAATAAAAATATAAGTATCAAGCTGACAAGGTGACAGAGGAGATGTGTATATGGTTACTAAACGTTTGGTGGGGATCACTGTGGTTGTGCTGGTGAAGCAACCCACTGCACTAATAGCTGGTATGCAGCATCTCTCAGGTCATGAGACATACAAACCCATTAAGAAGAAAACTTTTCTGGGAGCACCATTAAAATAAGATGGCTGTGAAAAGCATCCCTATTTGCCAGTTTTCTTAGCTGCACCGTCATGGTCTGTACATGCAAAGCTCTCCACATACAACACCCACTCAGCCATACATACACCTTCTGGGCACCAGCTGTCAGTGCTGCCCTGGGGAACCACATCTTCACTTGGCCAAAAAACAGACTTAAAGAAAGCTTCTTTTTCAAGGTGGGGGAATGGTTTCTTCTTTTCAAAGCACAATTCTCTTCCCCCTCACGTCTGCACCTCTTACTTGCCACCCACAGCTGCAAGCTGGAACTAAATGTACTGTATATTATACATACACTCAAAGGCAACGCGTAGATTCACACAAACCCTCCTTGCTCTCTTTCCTCTCTCTCTCTGTGGATTGTATTAGAAAACGCAGTCAAGCATGAAATGGCTCTTTTGACGCCTTCAGCTCAGATGTGCCTTGCATGAAACAGTTGCCTGCCCTAGTGCCTGAATAGCTCTGAGAAGGGGGTTGGAGGACATCAGGACTATGAGTGGGAATAGCTGACACAAGTGCCCCAGCTCTGCTGCTTCCTTCTCCACAATGCTATGTGTTAGGTGCTGTGGAAACATGAGTTTTTCTGCAGACACTAGAAGACAACAAACCGAAAGTGTGGTAAGAATCATAGAATCACAAAATCATTCGGCTTGAAAGAGACCTTTAAAATCACCAAGTCCAACTGTTAAACCAAACACTGCCAAGTCCCCACTAAACCATGTCCCTTGGCACCACATCTACATGTATTTTAAACACCTCCAGGGGTACTGAGTAAACCACTTCCCTGGGCAGCCTGTTCCAATGCTTGATACCCACTTCAGTGAGGAAATTTTTCCTAATATCCAACCTAAAACTTCCTGGTGCAACTTGAGGCCCTTTCCTCACATTGTATTGCTTGTTACTTGGGAGTCTCTTCCCTTCAAAAGAAATTCATGTCCTTCAGCTCCACTGATCCCACTGCCAGAAGATTACTGTCCTTAGACAAGAAATCTCAACCATTATTATTATACTTGCATAAGAAGGACCTGAAGAACACCCAGAATTGCTGAAGATGGCACAAGAGTCTAGGCAGTGTTTCAACTGCCATCCCACAGTATCCTAAATGAGGCATTACTGTTCCTTCTCTGGCCAGTCTGCTACAAACAGGGAGCAATGAATCCTTGTAACAATTAAGCAGATAAAATTAAATAGCCTGAAATATTTGACACAGTCTCTGCACAACCACAGATGATGAGTTTCTGTTCTTGTGTGTGCCCTGTGCTGTCCTCAACCTGGCCCAGCTCAGACTGCTTATGAGGTTGACATCTTTTAAATATAAAGAGATTTCATTCTCACCTTGCAAATCTTCACCATCTGGAGTACCTAGGAGCTTTTTCAGCACATATCCTTGCAAGCAGACCATTCCCTCCAGCTACAAAAATACCTCTTCAGAGGGAAGTATTGCCCAGTAGCAGTCATACAAATAAAAGCCATCTCCTTGTCCTGTGACAGTCAGTCCCCAAAACTCAAGGAAGGCGTGTTACAGCTGAGTAACATATACAACAAATCTGCTCAGGGTTGAATATAACCTGGCAACAACTAAGTGACCTCAGCCTCCTGGGCACCTGTGCTGGTGACTTCTTCCTGAATACAGGCATCCATTCATCTGTCCTTGGCAATCTGCAGCAATAGGACTGCAATGCTTTTGTTCAGCACCATCAATGCAGGCAGCAGCACAGTTACCCGTTCAAAGTACATCCACATTCCTTCCACCTTTCTACTTTTAGGGTAGCTATTATACTTGAATGTCCCACAGAGACATGCATAGGAGTGATGTGTGAAGCCATGTTTCAGAGACCTACACATTTGTACAGACAAAAATATATCCAGAGTGGCGTTTATTTGCAATCCCAAAGCCAGAAGCTTCATTGCCATTAGCTTGGAGATGGGGAGAGGAAGAAACCAGGTGCTGATTCAAAACCACCCTGACGTAATGCCAGAGATCTGTGAAAATCAATATGTTATTAGGAGCGATTAGCTTCCCAGCCTTGTGCTCTGAGACCCTGCCAGCTTTAATTTTACACTTAGCATCCAAAGGAGCAATTCACTGCTGCTTGTTGCTTTCCCACAAGGTTCTGCAAAAACCTCCTGGGGAGACAGCAACAGGCATATTCTTAGAATACAGACAGGAAAATATTCAAGACCTCTTCACGCTTTCTCCTGCTTCCTAACCTTTCTTTTGTATTAATCTCCATTCTTTCCCTCTTTCCTTTCCTCTCCCTTTTAGTTTTTCTGTAGTCTCTTGTTCTTCCTCATGGTGTCTTTCCGCTGTCTCTCAGACTACAACATAGCTTTCTTCCTGATGCTTCCAGAAAGATGATGGTGCAAAAAGGAGGAAAAAACATCCTCCCGTCCTTTAGCTGAAGTCACTGATGACAGCAGTTCAGGGCACACAACATATTCTCCCAGCTACATTTGCAAAGTTCAGCTATTGCCGCACACACCCACCAAGCAAAGCTTCCAGAGACAAGTATCAGCAACTGCAGAGACACAGGCACCTGGCAAGGAACAAGTGTGGAAAACACATATGCTGGTTCAAAGCTATGAGGGAATATAGATAAATGTTTCCACTTTGCAAAAATGTAAATATCCTTAAAGAAAAGTACCAAAGTTTTGTATCCACAAACCAGACAAAATTTTCCTGCAGGCATTACACAGCACACCTCTTTCCCTCCCATATACACTAGAAGACATATGTCCACAAATAAAGACAGTCCTGATTTTCTGAAAACCAAAATTACACTCAAAACAAAAACTCCAAACCCCAGAACTGAAATAAAAGCCAAAAAAAAAAAGGAAAAAAAATCCTCATTCCTGTCCAAGTGAATTCCATACACCCAAGGACGTGAGCATGATGGACTTGCAGATGATGGCTGCGTCCAGCAAAAAGCCCAGAAAGCATCATGGCAATGAGGCAGGCCCAGGGTCAGGCGAGGGCTAAGATCAGGTGCCACAACTGCTAGGCAGAGCCACAGTGACAGGGACGGGATATGGACTTGGCTCAGCAGGGCCCATGGAAAAGCAGAGCTGTGGGGATCTGGAGACCAGCCCTACTGCGGCACCACTGGGGCAGGGGCTGGCAGCCCAGGGGCTGATATGGGGTCCTGGGCTGTGGGCAGGCTGGGGGAGCAGTTATTAAGTCTAGCAAAATAACCTGCAAATAATATCACTAATCAGCCACTGATAGGTTTATTGTGCTAAGAACAGAACTCTTCTGCTTTAAAGATCTCAGCCTGACAAGATGTCAATAGTCTTATCACCACTTGTTATGTGCTGGAAACTCATGAAGATAAAATGGTTAAAATCTTGGACACATAAAACCAGAGAAATGTAAAAAATCTGGACTGGTTTTGCCTGTGCTTAATCTCCCTCATAGACTAAAGTATTTTTGCAGCATCGATCCCAATTTTTATTTGCTTCAAATTAAGGTGATGTTTTCCTTTCCTACTCCCAGTGGGTATACAGCTACTGCTCAAAAGGACCTTTGTATCCTAAAGCTCAGCATACCATTAGTCCAGCTCCCTCACTCTGTTCTAGACTTTCATTCAACTTCTCCTAACTTTTAATTTCTAAAACTTGCCTCTTCTGCTTCTCACCTCTGGCCTCTCTCTGATTTGTATACTACTTTCTTAAATTCAAATACTCCAATTTGAATAGCATGCATCAGTTAAGACCAAATGGGCACTGAAAGTAGAATAATTACATAAGACACTCTTATCAGTACAATGTGTACAAAATATTTCCAAATGAGTGGCAAAGAGAGATAATAGAGCTAGCTTCAAGGCATTCATCACATTTTCAGGGATGCAAGAATACTGATGGAGCAGTAATAATTGTCACTTACAAGGCCGCTGCTATAGACAAAAATTGCTAGCAGATGTTTACACAGACCAGATGACATCCAGATGAATATTTTTTGAAATCTTACAAAATTTATTTCATAACATTTCATTACTTTTAACATACATTGAAGTCTGAAAATACCTCAGAAGTGCGGTTTCGTTCATATAAAATAAGAAATTCCTGAAGAACACTTGAAGCACAAACCACACCTAGTTATTTATCTAGAAAGTCAGAACAGAATAAATACCCTGTTCACTGTCTCTTCCCTATTCTAGTATCTTGTATATTTCCTATCCCTTTACTTTTGTTTTTTTTTTTTCCAAAACCAAGCAGAAACATCAAATTAATGCAGAAAAAATCATTGCCTAAGTATCCCCAAAATGGAAGACATACAAAAATCTAGTCAAAAAAAGGCAAACTAAGAGCCTCAAGCATCATGTCTGTAGAAAAGTGCAGGGTTCAGTGCAAACAGTATAAAGTCATTTTTCAAACAAACAAAAGCTTGATTTATAAAGTTTAGACATTGAAATTACTTCTGTTATGAATGAAGCAATTCTGGGTTTTTTTCAGAACTACACAATTTTTTTTCTGAATCTAAAACTAACATCTTGCTTTTCTAGTTCAATATTAGAAGGACATTATATAATACCAAAATCCTGTAAGCTGGTCCTGAGAATTTTCAGATCAAACTGGGCAAAATCTCAAGCAACTAGTTAGAACTGTGAAGCTTCCACCATTGTAAGGGAAAATTTCAGACAGATTTTTAACTGTCTAAAACAAAAGCTTCGATGGAGACCTAAATTTTAAACTGACCCGGAGAAGACATGTTAAGATTCAGGATCCCAAATCCCTCTCCATTAATAAACCTCACAAGCCTTTGCACTCTGGATTCTACCTTTGTTTAACTTCTGTAATGAACCAGCTCCCCAGATCCCAGGGCTAACCTGTGGCTATCCTACAAATAAGTATGTACCAGTTTCCACCAGCATCAGGCTTGGTATGTGCTTCCTCTCCTCCTGTTGTCACCACACACAAGTGAGGATAAGTTAATTAAGGGGTCTTGTCAGTTAAAAAAAAAAAAAAAAAGCCTTTAATCCACAAGGAAAGGTAAATATTAAAATATTATCTAATAAACTTTGCAACTCCCTTCTTCAAGCTGTAATCATAAAGAACTGGGCAAGGGAGGAGTTGTAAGAGCACTGAGTAGAACAGTGGAAATATTTACAGAGAGAGGAAACTGTAGCTTGTAAATGTTATTGCTAGCCCTGGGAGGTAAGAAGAGAGGCAATATTGCCATGCTGAAGCTTGGCAGAGACACAGGGGAACCACGAAAGAGCACATGGACTCTTCAAACTTACTCAAAATGTCACTCTAACATTTACAGAGCTGTGTACAACTATTTGGGAAGAAATCTCTGGCAAGAAGGCTAAGGGCAGAAGAAGAATTGCTCCTCAAAGCCAAGGAGTATAATGGGGAAGGTATGGGGAAATGTGCTACTGAAATGATAGTCTAAGAGTTTGCATCACATGGGTGATACAGTTTAGAAAGTGATGTGACTTCTGTTTAGTTTGAACCCCTATGAGTCCTCTTCATGGCACTGTCAAGCTGTATGAAGCATCTGATCATTGTCTTCTCAGTAGGGTCCACTAAGAAAGGAGGATTACAGCAGAAATGGAGTTTGGCTCATTTTGAAGGTGTACGGTGAAAAAAAAGGCAGCAGGCACAATTTGCAGCAAGGGAAGTTCCAGCAAATTATAAGGAAAAATTACATGAGGGTAGACACACACACTGCAATAGAAAGGCTGTAGAAACTCCACAGCTGGAAACTTTCAAAACTCAACTGGCTAATGCCTTTAACAACCAATTCTGCTTTTGAAGTTGGCCCCACTTGGAGCAGGCAGTAAGGACAGACTCCCAGAGATCCCCCTCAACCATGAGCATCCTGTGACAAGTGCCAGAATGCACTGATTTCATCGGATATTGCACCATTTCACAGACATAACCTTACACCTACAAGCTGCTACTGATAAGACATGGAAAAGATTTTTTCTTGTGACATTAGTGGGAAAGCTGCTTACAGCACGTTGTCAAGACTGAAGAAAGAGAAGATCCAAAACTTTGCTCTCTTACAGGCAATGGATGTCCTTGGGCAAATTCTTTAGCCCCGTTGAATCATCTCAGAACAATTACAGTTAGGAATCAAACATATTATGACACTACTAAACTCATTCAACTGCTGTACTTTGAGTCCTCTTCTCCCACAAGCCAGGATGCTCTCACTGAGCTAGTGTGTCACACATGGCCAACACCTCCCAGTGGCTGCTGACTCTCAGGTGAAAATTGAAAGGTTTCTAAGGGTGGTTCTCAGCAGTAAAATTTGTGTTACTTCCCAAAACTTCCAGGAGATGAGGGTTCTGCTATAAAATCTACAGATGTGGGAAAGCTACTAAAAAGACAGTTATCACCAGCTTACCATCTTTGAAAAGCAAGGCTGTAACGTGAACTACGTTCATAACCCTGTGTAAAAGCACAACCAACCTCCCCTCAGTTCTGCTTGTTGAACACTGAAAAACAGTAACTCTTATTGCCTCTGACCGTTGAGTTAAGGAATGTTCACAGCATGAACCAGACAACCCTCAATTTATTTTTCTTCCTTCTTCTCATATGATAGTCCCAAAACCCTGAACTTCATAAAGTCCTGGAAGAGGTGCTTTAATAGGACAGGAAGCAGAGGGAAAACATAGGTCTACAAACTGTAGGGTAAACTTGTCCAGAAAAATCACAGGTACACCATAGGTTTTTTGAAAAAACCAAAAATTCTTCAACTCTGGTATAGGAGAGGCCAGAAGTGAGAGACGGCTATGCTGAAAATAAGTAGGAAGAAGAGCTGGGTAACTATTTATAACTAATGTAAGGCAAACAGCTTAATGGAAATGGGAATATCACAACACTCACAAAGGCTGACAAATAAGTCATCACTGGGGGAAGCCTGATACAACAGAGCAGGTAGCAATTAGGAGGGTAACAACAGCATATGTACTGTGGAAAAATACAGGACAACATGTCCTTTGGGGTTTCAGACAACTTCCAAACTTATAAAATAAACTAAGCTGAGTTTATAACACTAGGACCTGGGGGAAGGTCTTTTCAGAGCCTTTTCTTCTATCGAAGAGCTGGTACTTTCCCCTAAAAACGTTTGAAAAACCACCAATCTCAGGACAGCGCCTGCCTGACAGAAACAGTGCATCACAGACAGTGCAGAAATGATGGCACTAATTCCCAGCCATCGCACGGGCTCTGTCCACTCCTAACGAAGTCATCAGCAGAGATGCAACAGCCAGGGCTGCTCACCTAGCTAATTGCAACCACTGTCCAATTATTGTTTACCATGATAAAGAGGTAAAGAGAAGGAGAAACTAGTAGTTGGCATGGGATGGCAGTTGATACTGCCAAGATCATGAAGGCTAAAGCAAGAGATACATGCCCGAGCCTGTAAATTTCACTAGCACATGAATTAAGTCCTATTTTCAAGTAATAGGCACTGCCTTTTGAAATTGTCCTGCAGACCAAATTAAACTGTATGATTCTGGTACCTGTAAAGAAATGTGTTTATTAAAAAGAGAATTTCAGATTTAAAAAAAAGGAAGAAAAAAAAGAATTGGCATAAGCATGCATGGTGCTTCTGTACTAATGATGACCCAAATTCTCCAGAATTTCCTTTAGACAATTAAAGGAGTGTCCATGAGCTGCCTCACTCTGACTCCAAACATGATCAAGTGCAGTTTCTCTCTTATGAAATTAGTATCTCCTGGTAAGGTCAGAGTTAGCAATTCATAGTCCAAAACACTGGTTATAATTATGCAAAGTAATATGGTTATTAAACTCCTAAAAGCCCATCTCAGATGCCAAAGGCTGTGGTGTGGGATCTTCTAAGTGCATTCAATGGATGGGTTTACATACAAAAGCAGCCAGCCCAAATCCTTCATCCAAAACTCAAAGATTTGTATTCAAGAAGAGAGTTCCATTAATGTTTTTCTTCTTCTCTGAGCTACAAGACTCTTCAATGATCTTGGCAGATATTGTAAAAGATAACAAACACTACTTCTTGTGGAAGCTGTGAATGTTTAGTCAGTGTTGGTAAATTCTATGAGATCCTCCAGTGAAAAAAAATTGTAAATGTATAAATAATGACAGCGGGTGTGACCTTAAAACTTTCACATTCAACACTGTGCTACCCATTTTATTGACTTTGAAGATCAGGGCAGCAGTCAGAATACACTGAAGTGTCATACTCCAAAAGCACCAGCCTAATGCCACAGTTAAGTAAAGCTGAATCTTCTTCAGCTGCTTCTATTGGTAGATTTACTAAAATAGTTCCTGAGGCTTGAGTCTATTACAATTCAAAACAAGACCAAATCTTGAAATCATGAGGTATCTTAGACTGAAAATGTCATTTCTGTGCAGAAGACTTTCAAATCATCTTCTACAGTATTTATGACTTTTGCTGAAATGCTTGGATCTCTCCTGCTCCTAACTGAAATTGGAAAACTGTCACATCATCACCCCATATCAAGACATTTGTATCCACTCATAGATAAGATGTGAGAATGTACCCACATCCTGTATTGTTCTCTTTATACTAGACATAATGGAAAACACTGAGTCAAGAGTTTTAATGGTGAATAACCTGCTATTTATCCTGTCTAAAGCACTTCTGTCCACTGTAATAAAGTCCAGAGGGACATTTACTCTCCAGATTGCTAGCAGCAAACCAGATGTGATGTATTTTGTTACAACATTTCTGATCCATTACATCAAATTATGCCAGATTAAATGCAGCTCATCAGGGAAAAGGTTTTCCTCAGACCTGTAAATTGACTCAGTGTCTGCTTATCAGTGACTGCACCTCCTGCATGACATCACTTTCCATACAACTCCTTCACTCGATGCTAGGCAGCATATCTGCAGAATTAACTGCCTGGGAAGGAACTTGTCAGTGAGCGGGCAGGTAATAAAAAGCTTAATTTCACCATGGTGTTCACAGGTTCTCTAAGTTCCTGAACAACCCTTTTACATGCTAAACCTGAAAGTCACTCACACTTATAGCAAGGAAGGACTGGTTCCCCCACTGCATCAGTGCTAGTAGCCCTCGTACTGTTCCGAACAGCATTAAGGACAATACTGTTGATATCCCTGTCCTAAGAGTGGGTTGAAGAATTCAAAGATCAGCCACTCATTCCTAAAGACCAGAGCTCAGAAATACCTTAGACAGAGAAAAACAGGAGTTTTGTAGTCTCAACCTAAAGACAAGCTTTTCCCCATCTTAAAATCACTGTTTAGAATGACCTGCAGGGCTGGCTGTGTCCTGAGGAAGTCCAGGACAGGGGGAGGAATAAAACTTCCTATCACAGCTATGACATGTTTGCTAACCTGGGTGGTGAACATGGAGTTCAATCTCTAAGAATAGATATTTAATAGAAATTTAATAAAATTTTAAGTGTTTGATAATAAAGTCAACAGCCACAGTCTTAATGCTCTGTACAGTGAAAAGAAGAGTTTGTTTTCACCTAAAATGTCTCCCGAACTCTTAAGTACAGGAGAGATGGAACTAGGAGAGTAAATCACAAAAGCCATCCCATTTAGCTGAGTGGGATCACAGGTAAGGTCAGAACAGTTAATGACTATTTGCTGAAAATTACCCATAAAGGTAATTAGATGCACAGGTCTCTTACAGCAATTAGCTCTTGTTGATATGAATATGAAATAGGTACCTAGTAAGAGTTAACTCTAACAAAAGGAAAATAATAAATCAGAACAAAGAGAAGATTCAAAGATGGAAGCCAAGGTAAGTTTGGGGGATGGCCAGACGTTTGAATGTATGTTTGGAAGACTGAAGAATGCTTTTGCATGTGTTATTTGGCCAAACCTCTAAAGTGTATCAGAGAAAGTGAGATTATTATAACAGAGCCCAACACATTTTAACAAAGCATGGTAAAGGCAGATGGGAGCGTGGCTATCAGATTAACTTTGTATAAAGGCTGTGGCAAATCCATCATGAGGTTTTCCAGACTCTGAGACGGCCTGACGAGAACTGGCCCTACCAGCAAATACTGTTTACTTCAGAGATGAAAATTGTTCTCTTCCGTCATTATACAAGCCTCAAAAGGGAGCAAGGGGAGAGATACTGACATTTTCTACTCTTTCAAATGGTATTTCTCTATAGTGATAAAAGCTATTAATTATTACCAATGAAAACTGAGGGGGGGGGGGGGGGGGGGGGGGGTGGAGAGAGAGAGAGGAAGTAATTACAACATCTGAAGGCATTCTTTCACTTTTTCAACAACTTATTGCTCCAGTGATATGTAACCCTTTCTCTTGATGCTTTCTGCAGTCTACACCCTTACTGTTGCTGCACCCATAGCAAAAGGATGAGAAAGCCAGGCTGCAACTCTGAGAAGGCAGCCTTCAGCTGCAGGGAGCAGGGTTCAGGTGTTGCTCAGGCAACCAGGGACAGATAGGACCAGCCCCACTTATGTGCCTCACATCTGTCCACATTTCAAAGGAGTCACACAACCAAGCACAAGAGATAACAAGCAGCAAAAGCTCTGCAACAAGGACAGAGTGGTGGGGGAAGCCCACAGCTGCTATTTGGGGCTGAAGCATGCTAGTGGAACTGCGTGTTAGTATTAATCCTTCACGTCCCAGGTGGCCTCAGATGACCCCCAATTTGGAAAATATTCATGACCCTATCCCAGAAGCCTTCCCACAAGGGATGCAAAGCTAAATCAAGTCCAATATAAGGAAACTAAACAACTTATAGCCCAGAGACTTCTACATTCTAGAGGATCCTGTACAATTTCAGAAATGATTTAGACAATTTTTTCATAAGTACAGTAACTGTTTGAGCCTGAATGTAACAGCTGCCTAGTGGGACACCTTCAGTTTGAAATTAAGTACACTGCAAAAAATAATCTAAAACTAGCTACCTGTGTACTTCACCTCTCAGTTTTCCTGTTTGTGGCATCAGAATATGGCCTTTCTTTTTTCCCCATCTTTCATATTTTTTTCTCCTGTGCAAGAGGCCTATAAAAAACCCCAGCAAAATCAGCCAGTTACCTGCACAAGGCAAATAACAGAGTACATCAGATCATTCCTAACTGTAAAACTGAAATCAAATTTCATTATATTTTTCAAACCTGTTCTCCTTCCAATTTCCAACCAACTTCGGAAAACAACAAAACAAAATATGCACAATGCTGCCAAACACAAAATATCATTATCTTCAATGGCAGTTAAGGGGCTGACATTGCCTTAACAGCAATTTTATCATGTCAGAACAACATTCTGCCTGATACTAAAGCCTCAAGGGTTGTACCTAGTCACATTGCACCCTTTCTCCTGGGAAACAGTTACACCTGGAGCCACTTGGTCTTCCAGACCGTATCACTTCTTCTTTACACTGCATTAACACTCCTCCTGTGTCAGCTAGACTGAATACAACCTCCGTAAAGAGAGGAACACAACAGAAAAACACAACCAGCAAGGCTCTCCCTTCCCCAAGGGGGTGGAAAAGCTGTGTGTACTCAGGTGTATTAAGGAAACAATACACTTCATTATGTATTTCTCGTTTATTTGAAGATAAAAAAAGTGCAAAGCTTTCCTGAAAAAGGGGTGCCTGCAGGAATTGAGCAAGTCGAGTGAGCCAGCAGCTGCTGGCTGGGCAGAGCAGGCGATGGGGAGGCCAGGGGCCGGTGCCCTTGTTCAGACACTTTGGGGGCACAGCGAGGGGTAGGTGGCAGTGCTGCTTGAGGTCATTAGGTGGTAAAGGAGGCTGCAACTGGCTCCACACTTCTGCCACTAGCGGAGAAGTACCTGTGTGTTTCTTCAAGGGACTGCAGAGTGGCTCCTCCTGGGGAGGAAGAGAAAGCAGAGATGCACAGCAAATCCCAGTCGTTTTTCTGTATGGTGTTCACTGCCACCAGCTCTCACTGCTGCTCAGGGAGCAAGGTCCCAAGTTTCCACTCATGTCTGCACAAGTTCTGGATCAGCAAGTGCTGTTTCAAAAGAAACTTTTCCTAATTTACACCTGGAAAGAATGAGACACAGCTCTACATCACAAAAAACATCCTGTTTTCTCAAATAAGCAGTTGACATACTCTGACCAAACAGGGAATGAGAGTAGGTCTCCTAATAGAATGCTTTTCCTGCCCTCTACTCCCATTATTTGAAGTCCTAAGCACAATTTGAAAGCACTAAGATGCCCTCAGGAATGCCTTCTAAGCTGGCCTACTTCCACAGCAGAAACCGAGACAGAAATAGGAGCCAGTTCATGCAGTGTCACACTGCAAAGCCACAGCAGCACAGGGACACAATCCAATTCCCTGAAAGACAGTTGCACCACCACTGGACTGCTGTTCCTTCCTTTTTGAATGATCTAAGGGCTACCTGCCACCTCCTCGTTGTACTCTTCATCAGATAAGCACTGAAAAATTCTCAGAATATCAAACAAATCAAAACATGAAAAGGCCAACAATTCCTTTGGACACTGGAAAATAATCCACAAGCCTAAAAATAAACTTGTAAGGGAAAGGGGATGGTTCTTGACATCACTTGAGTCATAGATGGTAAGACTCTATAGATATAACACCTGTTTCTCTTTCAAATTCTGCAGAAACTTAAAAGGGGAAGAACTGAGGCACAAGACAGTTTTTAAAGATTTCAATTAGTTTTTTATTTGGACTAGGATTTATTTACTGCAGAGTTAAGCATCTCTCATAGTTACAGATTCTCTATTTATATCTGCTAACTGTGCAAATTTCCTGGTTCCCTGATTCCAGACCAGCTGCTGGGCACAGCTGTGCTCCAACAAAGGCACCAAAACCAGCAGGGTTGCTGCAGGACTGTCACACTTCCCTAATTTCATCTGCATCTGGAAGAGGAAATCACTGTGCTCTTCTTACTCACTCCTGACACAGCTCAACAACACCAATCTACTTTAAAAAACCCACAATAATAGATGGCCAGTCTGAGAAGCTCCTACAGCTTTTTAAACATGGCACCGGCTCTTCCTCCACAAGGTATAAACTTGCCAACACAAAGAATACAGGAATCTAGGTGCACAGCTACTTGAAAAACTCTGGGACAGAGCAAAGAACATCCTGCGAGCAATTAGACATGTGGAGAGATCAAGGCACAGAACTGAAAGCAATTTAGAGTCTGGCAACAAAGGAGTTGCTGTTTAATGGAAAGAAGGGGATGTAAAAGCAGAGCAACTAGGCAGAGCACCAAAGTGCCTCATCAACACACTGCAGCTGTATGACCACATATGATGCTATTTGGCATCTAAATCTTGAAGCGGGTTTTAGAATGTGAATTTCATACCCGTGGGCATCAAGCTCAAGGTTGCAGCAAGATCAAAGCTGAATCTAGGAGAAGGGACTGGCACATCCTGTACCTCGTATGTACCTGGCTACCTGAACCCTGTCCCTGTTTCCCCCCAGTCACTGGCAGTGTGCTGGCTGTCATGAATACTGCCCTTACCTAATGGCCTTTTCACACCATAAGCACATAACTTACATTTTAGGATTTTACTCTAAGAGCTGATGGGCCTCTAAGCACTACACAGGGCAATCCTGTGCCTTGTCAGGATTTACTGCTTCAATGCATCAGAACCTAATCGATTTGCCAAAGATCAAGCAAAGTCCATGACAGAGAAGGAATAAATGCAAGTGAACTAAATGGCGGGCTATATTTTATTGTTGTTTTGGGTTTTATGCAGTATTTGGGATGACAGCTTAGCAGTCAGGAAAGCCTCTGTCCTCCACTTGCCAGATGAAAGATGAACAATTAGCACTAACACTTACTTGCTTCTGCTCATACATTGGATACAGAGAATGAGCCTTACACTAGGCTCTCCTTTATCAGCAATCTGGAAAGATCTTGGACACATGCTACACTTCCCCAGGCTTCTCTTTCTCAAACAAGTCTGTGAAAACCTCTTCTACTGGAACTTGAACATGGGATTTGAAGTTTTCTGGCAACAGCTTTTTCCTGCAGTGTATTTGACAATATCCGCCTTAATGACTCTCTTTTCCCATCTGATACTGTAACATATGCTACATAATACTGTTTCTAATTTGCCTAAACGTGGAGTTTGTTCTACAATTCTTCAAGATCTAGCACAGAAGCTAAGGTATGAAAATGTTATTTTTATACAGTAAACTGTTATTTTACCCTTCCTAATTCAGTATTAGTTATTATAATAAGTAATTACAATAAGCACCAAACAAAATATACCTTGGGAATCAGTGTCTTGCATATCTTATGAAGTTCTTCATGTTCCCACTAATTGGAAAAACACATCCACTCATTAGCAGGATTTAGAGAGAAAAATTGGTCTTTTGAAGTTGGAAGACATTTCCAGGTTTTCATTATTTAGAGGCATACATTTCATAGATCCATACAAGCTAGAAACAGATGAGCTGGCTACATCATGCAGCTCCCTGCCCTTCCTTCCCACTTACAAAGCATGTTGCATTAGAGCATATAGCAGCCTGGCCATGCTCTGCTGTTTTAGCCATCCTAATTTCCAGTGTCTAACTGATGGGATTTCCATCCCTTCTCTAGGGTTTCTGCTACAGCAAAACAAAGCAAAATGAAATGCAGGTCATTACTGGGATGCTGTCTTCTACGATATTCACCATTTTCCTTTCTCAATTTAACCCAATATTCCATAGTTAGTGTCCTGCTAACTTCCTTAAGTAATTCCCCTTCCTTGGGAAGGCAGTCCCTCCCATCAGAGCTGATCCATCACTCTCTCCTCAGCTTATCATTTTACCAAGCAATACCTACTGAACTCTTCTAAATCTTTCTCCACAATTCCTCTCTTCAGCCTCCTGATTATACACTTTTTCTTTTTTTTTTTTTTTTTTAAACATGAAATAGCCATGGAAGCATGTTAAGGAATAGACTTTTTACACTCGCATCTCTTGAATATTCATTTTCACTCATGTGACTATGAATACTTCTCACTAGCATGCCTGTAGCTGAGTATCCAATGTCACTTCATTACTACACAACTTAACTGGTGAGGAGTTGATATTCAGGCTTATCATCTTGGCAAAGGTCAATAGGGAAAACTATTTAAGGCTCCCTTCTTGTGTGCTCTGTAAATCTCATATCACTATCGAGTTAAATACATTCAGCCAATCGCTGACACACCATACAAAAATCTCATCATTTGTTTAGTGCTTCACAAAGGGCAATGAATAATTTTACCTTCTCAATGCCAAAGAAACGGTAAAGTTTTTTTCCCCTTGAGTGGCTCAAGTGCTACAGTATTCAATCTACAAAAGGTTGCTTGTATACCTCAAAAAAATCCAGCACTGTGTCTCAGCAGCCACACAAGGATTGCACTAGCATTGCAGGTATAGAAAGGTAGCACAAGAGAGCAAGTCACTGCTATTTTAAAAGAAGATCTCTGACCTTTAAGGATTTTTAATAAACATTGTGGGTCTGGGAAATGTTGTTCTTTTGGGGATATAAACCCAAATTATTAACACACAAAACCAAAAGCTGCCCACATTTCTGTACTAGTGAAAAATAAAATACTATGTGTCAACTAGCAATAATAGGAAAATTAGATAACAAAAATAAATATCAGTCAATAGGTCAGGTTTTCTACCTGTGCAGGATGTCCATTAAGCTCAAGAAAAAATATGAAACAGGAGGTCAAAGATTAACAAAAATTAACATTTTGCTAGTCTTCCATTTTTCTTGTCCTAGAATCTGAAGCTCTTAATGATTCATTAATTTTTCACCTTGCAACCCTTCTATGACTTAGGAAAGTCTCAAGTGTCTGGTTTTGTTTCACAGCTGGGGAAGATGAATCACAGAAAAATGAACTTCTCTGCAGTGGTAGCCAGAAAAAGAATCCCAAGGCATGTCTACATTGTATACTTTTGTGAAGTACTGAATTAGCGATGCCCAATATATGTCAAAGCTTGTTTTGTGAGAAGCCCCAGTCAATTTTACTCATTAGCCCAGCAGTGGTCCTGAATTGACTGGACATAACTGTCCATGCTCACACAGTTTGCCTGCAGGTTCTGGCACTGGAGCAGCCTTGCAGAGCAAACAGGACGGTGCACGCTGTAGCACAGGGTACTCTGTGCCAGACTCACTGCAACACACCACCTGAACAGCACCTGTGAGGCAGCTTTGCAAAGATTTGCATCGGTTGTGATTTTACCCCTGGTCCAGTGGAAATCACTCTTATCTCTCACTGCCAGGTTACATTTCCTTAATGTTAATTTGTTCCTTAAGTTAAGGTTTGTACAACTTTAGTTTTGTCTTATAGGCACATTTTTACTCACTTCCTCCACAATTTATTTAGTTGGAGTCCCCGGGATTCTGCCCAGGCACACAGGGAGTGATAGCTGAGTGAGTGCAATGCTGGATATGAGCAAGGCTGAGCCGCAGGGAGCTCTACAGTAATCAGCTTTTCATTTCTGCATGGCTGAAAGGCCAAAGCAATTCATCAGTGCTCTTCTGAGCAGGAAAACAGGAGGAGGAGAAGATGAAAGAACTCAGGTTCTGATATGAATTATCTCTAGCCTATCACAGCATATAAGCATTTATCTTTAGGAACTACTAATCAAATATCCCAGGACTGTATCACCATGTCTGGAGAGATCTGCAACTATTGTTTTAGAGACATCAGATAGCTTTTTCAAGGTGGAAAAAGTAGCTTAGTGACCTAAGAGTCTAATGACTAAATTATCTGATATCTTAGATTCAGACATTTAAATCCCAGTAAGGAAATGCAACCCCCTCAGCCTGGGTCTGTGGCTAATTACTTTTGTAATCTTGAATCTTACTGTAAGTACCTTAATTGCTCTATATCACAGTTTCCCAAAACATAAAGTGATAATGATATCTATCTCTTATTCAAAATACTCTGCATATATGCAAAAATGGCACTTGTTTGCATAGGATTATCATTTTGCACCCTTATAAACATTTTAATGTGGGTTTATTTAGTTTATTCTGATAGCTTAAAGACAGGCAGAGAGGTCAGCAACTTATTGGCTTTCTCTCAGCTATGACCTTGCCTGCTCCTTGCAAGTATGAAGGCTCTCCATTTATGCAAGGGTACAAAAATTCAGTCAAGCCACCATCTCTGACTTCTACAGAGAGAGGGGTAATACTACAAGATTTAGCAGCCACCACATCACTATGGCAGAGAATAGCCTAAAATCCATTGTTAGTGTGCAAACATGGCCTCATGAACAGTGTCAGATGGGCTACAGTTCATTGCCTGAACACTTCTGTCTTACCTGAGTACTGAGCACATCTCAATCCCAACCACAAACAAGCCTAATGCCAGGACCTCTATATCTCTCCTCCCAGTTCAATCGGGGTGGTCCTCCTTCCTGCCCTGGAGCCCTCCTAGGTAGCCTCCACCAAGAAGTAGCTCAAGCGTGTAACCCAGGAGCAATGCTGATGCAGGAAAAAGCGTAATACACAGCAGGCGCCTGCAGGCACCCAAACAGATGCTGAGTTACAGCTCTTGGCATGCACAATCTCTTCTGCACCTAATAGGATACTCCCTTTCAAGGGATCCACGTGGGAGAAGAAAACTATGGGTGTCACAGAGTTTTAATAAGATTTTGTTGATCAATGCTTTGATGGAGCACATTGATCCACAAATGGATACAGGCCAGTATCTCTCCCTAATCTGAGTGACAGGGTGTCTGGGAAAAACCAGCTGTTAGCAGAAGAGACATGGCAGCTGTTTCAAAGCTGCTTCTCCTAGGAGACTTACTGACTGAGGCTTGGCTGGTGGCACTGACTAGGGTAGGAACTGTAGACAATACACACATGCACACAGAAAGAAAAGTAAATGACCAGCATTTTAACCTTTATGGCTTCCCTCACTAAAAAACAACAACAAAAACAAGCACNCCCGCACGCGCCCCCCCCCCCCCATCAAACAAACAACAGCAAAACATTGCAAAAGAGAATAGATGGGCTCAGCAAATAGTCACCAGCCAGCAGGAACAGACAAGAGAAATCACAGTAATGTAAATCAGCCTAGGGAGAAATGGCTAAATGAGGATGCTGATTGCTAATCTACATCCTGTCACTTTGACTTTATAAGCAGGTTAGCTCAAGAGGCCATGTGTGCAAAAGCAACCCTGTAAAAGCACTGTCTTTCCCACTCTCATCTGTATTCACAGTGGACCAGGTTTTCACTTTATGGCTGCAATGTTCTTGTTTCTTCTGCAGGTCCATTAGCACTGTGCACGTTGCACAGTCAATATCAATTCTGGCTTACACTTTCCTGCCTTTTTTATTTGGACACAAGTCCTTCTGTCTGCTGGATTCATTACTCTTCAACATGGCTATTTGTGGTGTTCCTTTATGTTTTGTTTGGCGGTTGTTTTTTTTAAAGCAGCCCAAGTGCCTTTGACTTCAAATAAAAAATTTAAAGATAAAGCAAAAACAAAGTGAGTCATTTAAAAAATAGCATGATAAATCATTTCAGTTTCTCTTTAGTCCTTTTGTTTGCCTAATTGCTTTATCTGAAAAGGCTGCAGGTTGTAAAATGACACACAAAAAAGATACCAGCCTTTTGTTTGACAAAGCTCTTTTTATTCTTTCCCTTTTTCCCTTTTTCCCTCTTCACACATCCCAAGAAATCTTCCAAGACATTCCTTGCTCTTCTGCACCAGACAGGAAAGTGAAATTTGATTGGACTGGAAGGTGAGGTGGCAGGAGAAACCAGCGGGCTTAGAGGAACAGCATATAAGCATTTGAACAAGATACCGAACTGTGATGTTGCTTCAGTAAAAAGGAGGGTGACAGACTGGGACAGGAGCTGTCTCCATCTCACTGACCTCTGGACAATCTCCATCCCCTTCACCAAGGTGGCTAACAGCAGCTCCTTCACACCACAGCAGTGCTCTCAGCATCAGACTGGGATTGGTGAAAAGTGAACTGCAAACTATTACCTCTACCTTATTTTATCCACATCCTCAGCTCACCAACCCTGTGTTCAACAAGTAGAAAAGCTGGAATTATTAAAAACACTGCTTTGAGGCAAACACCTTGGCTGCAGTGCTAAATCATCCTCCAGTAACACCTGACAGGGAGGGAAAGGCTAGAATTCAGCACTGGTCAGTCCTCCAAGAGGACAGAACAATCAAAGGCAAATGCAGTATAAAGATTTGCACAAATTGGACATGAAAGCTGACCAGCAGAAATGGAGCAGCAGTAACTTTTGGAGTTTATGTCAAGAAGCTGGTCTGTAACAGAAGAGAACTTCACAAAGGAGATGGTAACAAAATGCTGAAAACCTGGCTGTTTCCATGAGTAAGATTAGTGTAAGGACTCTACATATTCTGAAATTTCATAATATGTCAAGAGTTTTTCCTTTGATCTCATTCTCTTCAGTCACAAACATTCAATACAGAGAGATTAAAAACAAAACAAAACACCCAACAGCAACAAAACTATAAAATGCTTGAAATGGTTTCTGTATCCTTGCTTCCTTTCACTATATAATAAGCACATGCCTTTTGCCAATCACTTGTTTGGGGGAAATTTTGTCCTAACATGGCAGATGATACATTCAGCACAAGCTCCATTTTGTTCTGCTTAACTCAAAGACCCTTGGTCTGTTCCCTGGGCTGGGTGCACTACACTGCCTCATGGCTCTTTCTGTCTTCGGCAGTCTTGTAAGCAATAGAAAAGAAATCAGAGCTATAGAAGAAGAGGTCCTCCTGTCACCACGCTACTTTGCAGCTCTACCAAACACCAGGCAGATCAGGAAGACTGATCTTCCTCCTAATCTCTGAAGCAAATACTTCTCCAAGAGACAAATAAGGTATACAAAGAATAGCTACCCTGCATCTGCTTCTCATTCTGAGCACAAGCCTAGGACTGTCAGAGCTGTCAATCTAACATGCTTTTCAGCTGAGGGCTGAATTGTCATTTTCCATTTTTACTGATTTAATGAAAGGTAGTGGATAAAAATTCACCATTTAAAATTGTGTATTTTTCTTTTCTCAGCAGTTTGAAATAGGGCCTGTGGGTACTGGGGCAGTCAGACTTAAAAGCCTGATTCCACATGACTCCATTTGAATCCTAAACTCTGGTGCTTTGATACAACTTCCAACAGTAATCCCTTCCAATCTGCCCTGTCCTTCTGCTCCATTTAGCGGTATCACAACATGAAGGATTACAATTCTTCCTCATTCAGAAATGGAAAAATGCTGAGTTGCTCACAAGAACACAAGATTAGGATGGTAGGAAACCCCTATCCAAAGGGGTTTCCAGGCTGACAACAAAAGGACCTTGCCTTAACAGGCAGAACTTCAGAAGTCAACAGCTGCAGGCTATAAAAAATGGAAGCATCCTGAGACCAACAGCTCTTACTACAAGGCTGCTTTTCTTGTACATCCTCCCTGTTGCTGTGTCTCTTCAGTGGGATTACTTCCGCATTAATGTGATGGATATCTCCCAAGTTTTACATTTTACCTATCCACCTACTCACCACCTACAACCATCACAAAGCAGGAAGTCACACTGAAACTTGTATTAAGATTTGATTTGTCAGGATACAGTTTCCCTCTGCACCTCATATCCCAGTTTTAACCTGCTTGTTCTCAACTACTTAGAAAAGAAAATGAGGGTACTGGTAAGGAATCAAATAAAGATGATGAAAATTATCTTTCCTTCACACATTCTCAGACCCTTTAGCAGAGTAAGTGAGAATGGTTTCACTCTAGAGAGCCATACCTTTGAGTCTGGGACCTAGTTGGGGTGGATTCACCAGGGCCGCGCTGTGAGCTATTCTGTGGATTAACTGCGTATGAGAGAAGATAGACAAACCAAGCAGATCTAGGTGAGCCAATATCCACCACCAAGTAGAACCTTTCCATGCTTGTGGTGGCAGCTGTGCTTTTGCCTACCCTTTCCATATGACATAATAGCCTCATCTAATCAATCAAAGTGTCCAAGGGGCAACTGCCTATCTCCACATGGAGAAAGAGTCAGTTAAGGGAGCATCATGAGTGCCAAGTCTTTTCTCTCTCCTGAGATGAATAGAGAAGAAGAAATGACACAGAAAATGCACTGTGCCAGTGCCTGACTTTCAGCTTGATGGCTTTGACTGGGCAGAGAGATAAAGAAAGCTAATTACACAGATAGCATCTCCAAGGTCTATATAGTAATTTTAAATATTGGAAATAATTTTTCATGACAAATGAGTCTACTTCATCCTGGCCACTTCCATCAAGATATTCCCATTAATTGTAGGCACAATTGGAAGTTTCAGCAGAAACACGAACTGTCTGATTCGAGGGTACAGAAAGGAAGGTGGTTATGAAGCCACAGGGACTGAGATCAGCCACTGAGCAATAAGAAACTCAAAGATAACATGTAGTCTGAAGCTACTCTTGCACCCAGTGTCATTAGTTCATTTCTAGAAACCTGATAGACCATAACAGACAATGCGAGCAGTGTAAAGTAAGCATGTATGATCCATTCTAGACCATACATGTGACATGCCTCTGTATGTCTTGCTAGGAGTTACCAGGAATGCTAGGATGAGAATACAAAAAATTATTTCCTCTCTTCATGGTGACTTACTACTGCAGATGATCCAAGTTTTAGTAAGTTCTGGTTTCCCCTGATACAAGTGTGATTCAGACAAGTGTGACCTGCTATTACAAGCTGTCCATTAATCTGAGAGTTATCTAAGCAGCATTGTGCCTTGACTTACATATAGGGTGCAGTTTTTGGCTCACACTACAGGGAAGCCATTGTTCTGGGCTGCCATTTATAAACCAGCAGATAAACAAAAACACCACTACAATGCTTTTCCTGTAGAAGAGGCCTATACTAATGAAAGTATAAGATGCTAAAAAGCATTAACCAAATGTTCTTACTCATCTACACATCAACATCTTTTTTTTGTTGTTCAAGTGCTCTTTACAGGAGCTGACACTAGCACAAAATCTAATACAGTTTGGATAATCATATTTCTTGAACTTGGAGGACCTTATGCAAGCTACACTCAGCAATAAACAGCCAGAAACACAGAAGTTTAGAGAAAACCAGCAGAAATTAGCTTCTTCTGTGCCATCAGTTACCAGATTCAGATGAGATAAAGAGCACCTGGAGTACTAAAAAATTCATATGCAGCATGGAAGGCAGGAGTGGCCTTAAATATCAAGGACATATGATGATGGAGACAGGATGAAAAAAAAAGGAAAGAACACAGATAAAAAAAAAAAAATCACACCCATGTTATTATATAATATTGGAGAGATAAACAGTTGATTTTCATATGGTCTCAGATTTTCCAGCTGCTCAGCAGATGCCATTGAAGATTGTTACATCAATGAGACTCTTAGAAGTTAAAGTTCAACAGCGTAAAGACCATGAAATGATCTTTTCCCAAAAAGACATAATCACCCTGACTGCAGAATTAACTGCACACTCTTCTGTACTGAGGATGTCACAAAGGCATTACAAGGCAACAAATACTATTGCTTGTCCTAGAGACAATATATATTCCAAGTAGCTTTAAACTGAATATATGCATCTATGGACAATAAAGTTATGAGTGGAAAGGATCGCTATAAATCCACAGACGTGAGAGACTCTTAAATTCTTCCTTCATATCATTTCTCCTCACTTACAAGCCCCGTCTTGGCTGCACTGTTCTTACACAAGATCTCATGAGCATGTTGGGAGTTGTTTGTATGTTAGAACAGAAGTTACTCCATGGAAGGCAAGAAAAGGATGAGGAGATGGAGGATACATAAAAGCCCAACACAGCAGAATAATCCAGCACTTACGTAACCAACAGTAGCCTTCTGCTTTGATACCCAGTCATCAGGGAGAGATATGAGGGAGCTAAGCAGAGAAAAGCCCAGGCCTGTTTTCTATTTACACAGAAGAACTGTTTACAGCATATACCACAGTAGTAGCTGCTTGAGCCAGCCACAGAGGGAACAGCCAGAGGTGTTACAAATTAGCTGATGGTAAGCAATAAAATGGACTTCTCGCACAAATGCCCTTAGCAAAAGCTAACATGCTTCAGATCATGTTTAATGGAGACTTTACTATAAAATTATTGAAGAACAAATTGAAATGGGTGTGAAGGGATTGTGTGAACTCTTTTTCTAAATTCAGATGGAATCTTTTTTTCTGCAGTTTGGAGACATTTTGGGAAATTGTACAATAGGGACCTATCTGGTACTAGTAAGTCAATAAAGAGATGAGTTCTGGAATAGACCTTCTGATTTCTAGTATCTTTCACTTTATCCCATGGAATCATAAAAATTATTGTGATGTTTTGACTTTTTAAAAGGCTTTGAATATTCAAGATCCAGCAGGGATTAAAAGCATTAAAACACTGCAGCAAAGGCTTTTCTCTTAATGTGTCCAGCACCCCTGGGAACCATCAGTCCTATAAGAAAATCTATTCTCAGCAGTTATCTAGCACTACAGTGCAGACTCAAGAGGTCTGGACAGTCCAAAAAGCATCTAGACATTTGAGTTTTTTTAAATAAACCTTCAAATACATAATAATCATCATCAAACACCTTCATTAAAATAAAAATGAAATCTATGCTGCTGCCTGTGCTTGAGACAGCAAAGAATGCAGCACTTAAACCATGTAGTAAATTATTTTGTAGCATCTCTTATTACCAGTAATTTTACAATATCTCCATTTATTGCACACATAATGGGCAGATGTGTGTTGTCATTAAACTGATCTTAGCAAACTTTCCTATAAAGGTATTTGGCAGATAATAAAACGTGTAGCCCTATGCTCAACATCATTGTCAACAGCAGGTACTTTGCTGTTCACAAACAATACGCCATAAAACACAGAAAACCCTGGTTTGCTCAGGGTGTTAATTGTTCCTCTGTGAGCAAACCCAAACAGGAAGGGACAATGGTTCCAGCCCTTGGCAGGAAAACTGGTGTGAGGTATCTCTGTCTTTCTGCAATGTGGATGAAACTCAGCAAAAGGAAAAGGCTGGAACAATTTTATTTTTTTTTTCTTACCTGGAAAGTACTCAGGCTATGTCCAATTCTAAGCAATTAACTTCAAAGGTTTTAAATCTAAACCTCAGTATCTTTTAACTCAGTCTTAAATGGCCAGCAGTCTCATCCCAACCTGCCTTTTCTAATATCATCAGTATATACCTCTTAAGAAAAAAAACACCCTCCACTCGAGGAAATTAAGTAGGACAAAGAAGTGAATGATCAACAACATTTTATTTTCACTGGCCTTGAACAATCAGATATTCAGTTGTCTTTTGCTTTGTGTTCTTCCTGGACTTTTGCCCTCTGCAGTCCGTCTCACAGTTTCATTAGCAAGCAAGCATGCAGAGAGCTTTTGGGATCCACAGAAGAACCGACTGCATGCACCTTTTTGAGCCCATGGCTTTTTTCACTGCAACTACAGAAAACAGCTCATGTGAATACAACACACATTCCCCTCCTGCTTCTTTTTTGATGCCAGGGCTTTGGAGTACTTTCCAGAAAAGTCCATGGGTTGTGAGGAGGCACTTTGTTATCACAGTAAAGAAGGACAAGATCCTTCATGAGCCAGATCCCAACTCCTACCTTTAACACCTTAAGTGGAATTAACAGGGAGCTGCAGTGACCTGATACCACAACTGATGTCAAAACTGACAAATTAGAAGCCAAAGGCTAAAAAGCACTTAAGATCCTTCACAGTAGCTGCACCAACCCACCCTTCCCCTCCTCCTGCATATCTGTAACAGCTCTCCAGCCCTTCTTGCTGGAGTTGCAAGTGAGACTTGCAACTCACCCTAATTTATACTGGGTTCAGCATGAGAGGGTAGTTCACATACAACAGGAGGATGCATGCTACCCATTGTGTTGGAGCATTCTTTTTGTCAAATCCTCCAAATCCTGGCTTACATCTCATGACTGGAAAACATTTGGGAAGCATTCCCATGGGTTTTAAGATATTTTATGTTCTTTTTTTCAAACTAACTAGCAAAATGGCAGACCTGTTAGAACAAGGTACTTTAGAATAGAGAGGTTGCACTGCAGACTCTGTTCTCTGACACTCCTATTATTTCTAAAACCCTGGGACACAAGAATGACTAAATACTACCAAGTGTACAAGCTCCAAGGTTTTTTTCCCTCATGTCTGACACACCACAACCCAAAACCTGGGAAACTCAGTACAAAGCCTCAGTATGTACATGCAATCTTAGTTTGCATCACAAATCCACTTCGCTGTGCTTGCCATTAATTTCAGAGACACCCAAAAACTTCATTTCAGCATAGGAGTTTTTCTGGTGTGATTAAATCTTGCTCCCCACAATACGTGCTCTGATCAGATATAACAGGAGTGCAGGAGAGCCCAGGGAACAGGGGGAGGCAAGATCATTAGCACATTACAAGGCACTCAGAGCATCACTTGCAGGAGGGCTAGTGTCCTGTCTATTAGCATCTTTTCTATTTTCTTTGTTTTATGTCCCAACCCTAAACAAGATATCCTCTTTTTTGCCAGTCCAGTAGCCTTGGCAGTTTGGCACTGCCAATTCCTTCGCAGCACAGATAACTACCTTGTGGAGTGCAGCAATACTGAATTATCAGACCAGTATTTCCTAATAATCAATAAAAGGAGACAGGCAAATCAACAAAAGGAGGCAAGCAGATTGTGTTATTGCTTTGAATTTCTCCTGAGAAGCAACTACCTCCCTTCCAATGACTGCAGAGGGAACTCAATCATTTAGCACAGGTCCTTATTGCCAGGTTTCTACTTTTTCAATCTTAGAGCATTTATCCAAGGCATCTAAAGAAGGAATTCACAATACCACTTTGAGTTCATGCCACTTGCAAAGCCAGTAGAGTCTTATTTCCTAGCCTGGTGGACAGCCACACCACTGCTCCCTTCCAACAGCTACTGTGGAACCTCTGAAGTTTCAGAAACTCATCCAAATGCTGCACCTCCCTACTTTTAAATGTGGCTCAAAAGGCTCTTCTCGCATATGATTTCTACATTGTCAGACTGAGTTAGACTAAGTAGTAGAGAACCATTATGAAAAAATGATAGAGAATGGGAAGCTCAGGCATTTAAGAAAATACATAACTAACAAGGATGTTAGAAGGTGTGAAATGGGGACCACATCTAGCTAATTGCCAGCTGCTGCTTAGTCTCACAGCCTGTCACTGAGCACTTATGGCCAAGAATCCCATTACACTTTCATCTCATCTCCTTTCTGTGTCACCTCCACTGGCTACAAAGCTGGAGAGAAATGCAATGTCACAGGCAGATAAAGTGAAATTTATGAAGACTGAGGAGAGTCTTATTTAGGTGAATTACTCTGTTTCAGCCTTCTGAGAATCAAACACTTAATGTCCATTCACTCTAGTTTCTATGGCAGGGACTTGAATGTAAGTATCCCTAATAGCATCACCATCTGTCTTCCAAGAATATTCTTTCCTAGTTAGTATATGAAAAACATACAGTTACCAAAAGAACCAGAGTAGTTCTACCAGCACTTTGACTCCCTGACATACCCCTTCCTTGGGTGGGAGTCATATTGGTCATGAACTAGATTTTGCTACTTCTCACCCTATCTCTTCTATGCAATTTCAATTACCCCAAGGAAGGACTACATTACCTTTAGAAGCTATGACACTTTAAGACCGAAAACACGTTTGTCTGCCTACATCACTGCCGATACTGAACAACCAGTTAGACACCGGAATTGTAAGAATGAATTTGATGCTTTGGCAGTAGTTCTTTGTTCTGTGCCCTGTCACAGTACAGCCACAGCAAGGCTTCTCCATCTGCACGAAGTACTACCTGAGCAGATCACTGCAACCAAAGTCTTTGTTGCATTCAGTGTAACTTGCTGAATATACAGAGCTGTTACTTCACTGACAGGACAAACTCCCACAGGCTTTAGATATTGGTGACATGCTGAATACTGTGTATTTGTATTGTTTCCCCATGAATAAAATAATATTAAAAAAAGTCAAACCTCTTTTCTAACTATGACAAAATCAATTTCCTTTTTCAGTCCCTTTTAGAGATATAACAGTCCTTCATATAGCAAAGTATAACATGCATGAGAAATATAGCATTATAAATGTAGAAATGCTATACTTGGAAAGCGGGAGATAGACTTTACCATTAACAACAGATGAATCATCTGCTTCTCTCCCTGGAGTTGTACGTATGCCTTTTGTATTTTTAGTACCTTAACTAGATGTAAAGTATGTGCTTTGTTTTGTGATAGAGTGATTTTCCTGGTAGCCAACAGGTGTAAAAGATTCTTTACTCTAGGCTCCTCTGCCCTTTAACCCTCTACCCTCCATCTTGGGCTGCAAATCCTTTCCAAGAGTTACCCTCCTCTCTTTTAACAGGACAGAAGTCTGAGGAGGAAGTAAAGCAAGTGAAACAGCCCTTCTCAGGTAGCAGATGGCAGACTGGAAAAGTGGGCCAGCAGCTGTGAAGAAGCTGTGAAGGAGGAGCTAGCCTGCTCCTTCTCCATTCCTCCCCTAATGCACCAGCCTGGCTTCCCCCAGTCCTGTGGCAGCTCTTCAGTCACTATGCAGAAGTGCCACTGTGGCACAGCATCATCTCTCACTTTGATCCCCTTCCCAGTCTCCATCTCAACTTTTCTCCTTCCAACAGTATTTGGATCACAGGCAAGCTGAAGTCAGGACTTGCAATAATCTTTGAGTGTCAGACCATGAGAATGAAAAATACCATTGGCAGACCGCAGTATTTTTGTGCATGGGGGCAAAATCACTGTGGACTAGTGCAGCTGTCTGATGTCAAGTAGTTGTATTTGAGCAGTATCAGGGTGCTACATAACACCACAACACATATTGCAGAGTCAGATACACTTCAATCTGCACAACTATTGTTGTGTATCCAGTCTACAAATACTTATTCCCTGTGAGCTGCTTCTTGTGTTGCCAAGGAATCTCAGGCATGAAAGCCATGTGTTGCCTGACACAAGGCCTAAACCAGTAAGGGGTCTGTGGCTTCTATTTATAGACAAAATGAGTTTCTCAGGGTTAGGACCTCTGTATACATCTTTTATGTTGTCATAAACTACAATATCATTGTTTTGTTAACCTTAAATATGCTCTGATTCTAATATATTTGTTAGTTCCTCAAGTTCCCATGCTTGTAGACATGCATTCATACATGTATCTTTCTTATTTATACTGATGCTGGCCAGAGCATGGCCACATTATGGATCTCAGGCCAGTCTTGACATTCATTTCTCTTAAATCAAAATGCTTATATGCCCTTAACCTACTGATTTCTTTTCATTCATGATAAAAGGAGTAAAAGCCAACACCATAGATATCTAAAGGTACATGAGATTAATCTTGTTCTTTATGTCACTGGTTAGCTTGATTAGCTTTGAATTCTCTTCTGGTCCAGGACATTGACATGAGATTGAGTCCAGAAAGTCCTAAACCACTGCGCTGGTCATTCCTAATACTAAAAAAAAAAGATTGAGGGTAAGCATAACTGCAATTTGGGGGGCAAAAAATCCATTTGTGGTAGTGCTTCTTTTTAGCATGTCTGTCCAAAACCTAATCACACAACAATGGCCAAAACAATTCCTAAGGCTGTGGTTGAGAAAACCTCTGATGTTTTCCAGAATCTTCTAATCCAATGTAGTCTGTAAGAGAGATCTCCTGAGCTGAAATTGGCAGAGCCAATACCCAGGAATCTTACATTTTCCCCCATGTCCTCACACCATGGATGGCAGTGTTGATGCTTCAGCTGTTTTAAGGACCGCTAGCAATTAACTACTATTGCTGCTTAGGGTGGCATGCTACAAATTGCTGGCTATGAGAAGCTTTACGAGTGATCATAGATCTTGTGCTGTAAAACTTAAAAACCCCATTCGGTCTATAGGAAGAATTTTGGTCATTAACAAAAACTTCCTGCAAAGAAGAAAATCCTCTGGAGAGAGAATGAATTGCAAATCTCAGTTCTGCCTACTATTCTTTGCACTGTACCCAACTCTCACAGTCTTTCTCATAAGTGGCATGGTACTATGATTAGTATTAAAACAAAAAATGGGGAGGACACTGAGTGGGAAAAAATCTCCTTTAATATTTATGGCAGAGCTCAAAAATATCCAAATTTCCAATTCTGAGACACATACTATAACCAATAGTTATTAACTATTACTATTAACCCCATGGTGCCAAGTAAGGTAATAGAAAGAAAGGGCTGAAAGCCCTAAGACTCTGCTAGTGGTTTACAGTTAATATTCCTGGGTGTATTGTGAGCAGAGTTCATCCAGAATGCAGTGCTAATGGCCAAATATTCACAAGATTGGTTCCAATATAAGAAAACACTCTTTAGAGAGTATTTTCTTCTCTGAGAGATCTTAGCCTCATCTTTTTTTAAAAAAAATACTCACCTAGCTCACTCCGATGGTGGCACTAGCACAGCAAGTATAACAACTATTGGAACCACCTGGTATTTGAGAAATACATAGCCCAGATATTTTACATTAGTAAATTCCTTTCCATGTGGACTAGAACACATATGTTTTGCCCACCTGTGCCAGCATTATTTATGTCTCATATCTCCAATCACATATCTGTAAATGACCAGTCAGAACAAGTGAAAATAAGATGCAGAGAATCTCCCACCATCTCCTACGGATATGCCATATCAGAGGTGAACTTAGAGACATGTTGCTGTGAACACTACCTCCTTAGCTGGCTTTAATCATAAAGAGCCATCAAGGAAAACCTACCATACAAAAAAGAGGAAGACTAAGCAGAACCGGGATCTTATATCCCATGCAAGAAAAATCTCCATAACTCAAGTTCACACTTGATGCTGTTTCCAGTAATTTGCCTGAGACTTCCCACATGCAGCAACATTTTCTGCCTTAGGAGACAAACCATACTTAGACAAAGAAACTCTGGAACCTGAAGACAAGGTCTTCAGAAGGCTTAGGGAGTGAAGTGGCAGATGAAGAAGGTAAGCTCATGAAATGAAGGTGGAAAAGACTGGAAGGAAATAATCAGAGAAGAAAGCCTTGCTAGTGTGGAGACTGGAAGAAGCATTAGGAAGACCAACAAGTGCAGGGAAAAGTCTTGTGGAAACACTGGATCTTGTTCCAGCTCTCCTGCACACCTTCAGCTCTGTGTAACTGACATCAGAAAACTCAGTCTTACCTCGTTCGCATGTTCTACCCCAATAGCCGGTGCCAGTGCAGTCACAAATGAAGCGGTTCCAGCCATCCTTGCAGACCGCATTGTTCTTGCACGGGTAGCTGTCGCACTGCTTTGTGCTGAGGCGGGAGCAGGAGGACTTGACTCCAGCAGCGTTCTGAGCCTCTGCCAGCTGCCGGATGTTCTTGCTTCTTCCATCGATGAACAAGTCTCGGATACAGCCAACGTAGCCATAGTTCAGCATTGCTGTCCAGAGCTCTGTAGGAAGGATGAGTCCTGCCCGGTTCTCAGGCAGTCCACCAAGGTACATGTCACCTTCCAGATCTAGGATCTCACTCTCACCACTAGCGGTGAATGGGGTGCGTCTGCTGTTCACGGATATAGTACCTAAATGAGGAGGATAAGGAAACATCAACATTTTCACTTACAGCCTCATTCTAGTTCATTTTTTTTCCAGTATCTGCGTGATGTTTAAGGTTCAGTGCAGGAGAGTGAAGATTCCTCCCTACACAAATACATTTCTAGCAGAGATAGCGTCTCCCACACAGCTCCCGCTCCTTATGGCTTCACAGGCCATAAGTACTCCCATGCAGTGACTGATCATCATGTGTTTGTATCCCAGCTCACATTATAAGGTCACAAGAATAACAATGCAATGGCTAAAAAATTACATGTAAAAGCTGATTATTGTTCATTGATATTCAACCAGCAAAACAAAGATTTACTGAGAACATACAGGAGTTTGATGGCATCAGGACTGTAGAGAAAAAAAGATAAGTAAAAGCACATTAATTCACGCTACATTGGTCTTCCAGAAAACACTTCATCCGTACCTCTGAACATAGACCTAGATTATGGAACTAAATAGACCCTCCTCAAGTTTGAAGATGACATAAAATTGAGGAGAATGGTTGATGCATTGGAGGAAGCACAGGGCTACCATTCAGAGAATCTTCTGCAAGGTGGAGCAAAGGACTTATAGAAATGTTAGATGTAAATCAACAAAATAAATACAAAGTCCTACACGTGGGCCAAAATGACCTTACATGTTAGTACAGGCTGGAGACCAGCTAGCTAAGGATCAACTCTGCAGAAAAGGACCTGGGGATATGATGGACAACAACTGGAACAGCAATGTGTACTTGTAGTGACCAGAGGACATTGATCACAGGCTGCAGCTCCATAACATTTTTCACTATGAGGAATTGGAACAGAGCCCTTAAGAGAAATTGTGGAATCACCATCCTGAAGGCATTCAGAAAAACCGGACACGGCCCTGAAGAAAGCCTAGATTTAAGCAGATTTTTCAGCAGAACTAAAAATCTCCAGAAGTTTACTCAAAAAAAAAAATAAAATCATTCTATGGTTTTATGAAGAAAGTTAAGTATTCTAACTCTTGTTTTACAAACAGGAAAATTGAGGTAGAGAAAGAAAAAAGGTTCTCTCTGAAGAGCAGTTATTATTAAAACTGTAGTAGCTTCTGTATGCTCCAAGCAGGATGTGGGCATGCTGCACTGAGGCTGTTCCTATATATTTCAAGAAATTGTCCCAGCACATAAAATATTCAGAGCATGTAATACAGAAACAATCATAACACATGAAACAGGTGCAGAGAAGCAAAGTGACTTGTTTGAGGTCAGACAGTGCATCCAAAGAAAATCAGGGAGCATAATGCAGGTCTCATATCCCAGAGCAACGTACTTTTCAGAAGAGTATTCAACAGCTTTTGTGATAGGGACATCTGCCCACCAGACACTCAGCTGAAAATCAGCAATTCACCCTCCCTAGCTATAAATCATCACATCCAATTGCCTTGTCATTAAGATAGTCTGTCCTCAGAGACAACTATCCAAGCTTCAAGATTAATTCCACATCATTGCATTTTTATCATACACCCCTACGATAAGGTGGGAGTTTAGTTTATAGAGTTAGCTCTATTTTGTGTCTCTGTGAGAAAGAGCAGTCATGTACACATGCTTTTTCTTCAGTTGTAATAGGTGTCTTTGTAGAGAACAGCACATATGACACAGACACAAGGTATTTCATGTATATGATGTTCAGTAATAATTTACGACTAATGTCGGAGGCAGCAGAGTGCCAGAAGCAAGAGGCATTACAAATTAAAGGCTCAAAGAGAACCACGGTTATTTGATGAATCATTTTGTAAAAACAAGGTGCAGCACTGCAGACATTTTCCCTTTTACAAAGTAAGAAAAGAGAAGATGTGACAATACATCTACAGTTGTAAAGGCAGCGTGTCAGGGAGCCACAGGATCACAGCCCCCCTTCCAGCATCTCTACTGTTACTCCTCAAAAGCAACATGTGAAGTACGTATTACTCAAAAGACTACAACAAACCAAAATGCTGAAGGGCTGAACTCCAGACAGCTGCTACTATGGGGAAAACACCACCTGCAAAAGCTACAGAGGTAAAGAAACTCCCCCCAAAGAGAAGAACTTCCAGCTACCATGAAGAAGTGTAAAATCTGGAGAAAGAGGGTGAGATGATGAAAGGAAATAGGCTAGACAGCAGCCTAAACTTTCTGCCAGTGTTTTCTACCTTGAAATGATTCCTATAAGGAGATGGTCCTAGCTCGGATGCACTGCACTTTTAAGATCAAGCTGCTGAGATGGAGAAATTCTGAATTTACTCTAGGAAGGAGCAGTCAGACGAGCTGACATCCCTTTTTTTTTCCTTTTTAATTCCAAATCCCATGTTTGCACTCTGTTTAGGTAGATCAAATCCCAACTTGAGAAATAAGATTCATCTAAGCATCTACCAAAAGACTCTGGTTACTGAGGATAGAGCTGGTATACAAAGCAGTGGACTGGTGCAACTGTAGACAAAATCTTCCAGTAAGACTTTTAGTGTCTGGGTGGGTGGGACAACATGTGTGTTTTGTAGCTGATGACCAGCTGAAAACATTATCTTGTGCAACATGCTCAGTGTTCCCCAGCTAGAAACTGTGACAGGTTTTCTGGTCACTTTGTAGGAGCTTTTCCCAAAGACAGAAAGGTTACAGGATGCTAGGTGTCCACGTCCATGGTGTCAGCTTCTTTCAAGAGTAGAGAGAAAAAAAACCCAACAGCTTTTGTTGCTCTGGCAGCCAACACAGACTAAAGCATACACAAAGCTGACGGGCCTAGAGGTGCCAGAGCACCTATTATATGAGCTCTATTATACGAGCACGACGACTATGCTTCCCCAGCATTTGTGCTCCTGCCATAGCACACTGCAGTAGTGAATATTTCGATTTTTAGGCTATTTCATTAAGCTCAGCAGAGCCTGATGATTTGGACTCTTACAGAAATGGGAAGAAGAGGAGAGAGATGACATTTAATAAAAGCCTGGCTTCTTTAGCAACGAGAATCAGGACATCTATGTCACTTGTTCATTAAACTCAAATGGCTGTTTTGTAGCCTACATTAAATAATTTATTTCAGTTCAGTTTCTAGATGACAGATGTCCACACTTAAAAAAAATAACTAAATAAAATCTCCAAGGTGTAACTGTTCTCTGGTCTGTTCATGGGAGAAAAGCCAAAGACCATACAAGAAGAGATCCTGAACTTCCGTCTCACAGCTACCAAAAGTACCACTGGATAAGAGTGGCTGATGCTTGCTAAAGGTATGATGTGAAGAAATCAGTGCCAGTATCATGGTTTTCTGGGGAGACAAGACATCTGTCACTAGGGCCATTAACCCAGTACTCAGCAGCAGCTGAAAATGCAATTGAAAAAAAAAAATAAGGAAGAAGAAAAAAAAAGAAAAAATGACAGAAGACAAGAACATAAAAATGTGTTCGTTCTTGTTGAGCAAAGTGCTTCTAATTCAAAATCTGTTATCTCTAATCACTGTCCAGAATATCACAAACCTTCCTGTCAAGTGACAAACGAGTCAGTCCTACTGTCTCATCTACCAAAGCAATGCTGTCTGCCACACCCTCCCAGTCCAAATGAATGGGTGTTCCTTCTAGGCTTTCACAAACTTTCTTAGCAGAGAGTTTAGTGCCATTTCTGCCTCTTCTCCTGCTGCAGCTGCCTCTCTAGGGACAAGATAGTCCCCAAGTGAGCAAGCAAAACTGAAGGCAATACTGAATGCAACTAATTGAGTTTATCCTTGGAAGTTAATTAAATTTTAGCAATTCTAAAGAAATCAAAGCTCCATTTATTTACTTATGGCTTCCTTTATAAAATATTCCTATTGACGTCTTTTGGATATAGCAATATATAACTACACACATTAAGTCCTAGTAGAGCACCATGCCAAATACAAAAGAAACTCCTCACATCATTGAAGAAAAACTAGCTTCAGGCAAGGATCTGTTCAAACAGTTAGGCTTTGCATGCTATCTGAAAGTCAGCTCTTTTGAAAACTCAAGGCAAGCAAATTCTAACACTGTGTTCTCTCTACTGATGGCATCCAGCAACTGTAAGCATAAAATCACGGACCTAAAGCTATCATCTAGAGATCACCAAACAAATCCCATATTCACTTGCAAATGTAAGCAAAATTCACTTTGAAGGAATAAATGGTCAGGCTTTGAGATCCCGATGGTTCAGGAAAAAAATCAAGTATGATTGTTCACATATTCTCAAGACAAATTTGCACTATTTGATCATTTTGTTTCATTACAGAATTTCAGAGTACATCATGAGAATGTTAGCTTGATATCCAGCACTAGAAACAAACAAAATTCCTCTTGGTAATTGCATGGTAGGTATATTGTTAGAAATAGACTAAAAAGCACATTTTTGACAATGAGAAACTGTGAGGGAAAAAAAAAAAAAGGAGCATCTAGTGAATGCTGACTCAGATATTAAGACTAGAAATTGGCATCAAGAGAGAGTAAAGAAGCCTAACTGAAAACTACAAGATACTAAAGGAAACATAATAGGATTAAAATGTGTATTTATCACCACAATTTTGTCACTGGTTATGCCCATTACTTCTATTTTCCTCATGACAAGACCTCAAATCCCTGTTCTTTAAAGACAAAAGATCCAGGAGAAGATGGTAATACTAAGTCTGAGCAATAAGTTTTCATTTGGTTTTGACTAAGATTCTTTTTGAACAGAAACCCAAAGTAGATCAGTGAGAATTTTTCAAACCAAGAACTAAATAATAATGGTTTTGAAGGATCTTAAACCTTACCATGGCCTATGGGAAGGTCATCACTATAATTATTTATGTAATTGCAAAATTTAGGTCCAGAATATCTGAAGATTGCAAAGAAAATATTAATAGACTGCCTCTGTGATGTGCTCTCCGAAGTTCACACTAAACATTTAATAAAGACCTAGCCATTCACATCTTTGCTTTGCTGGATAAACATCACTGGAGTAACACTATGTTTTTGTAAAAAGGTGACTCATATCTACCAGGTTTTGAAGGTTCCAAGAATTAATATACAGCCCTAGGTATGGATTTGAAAGATTAATCTACTTAAGAAAAAGTCATCACTCTACCTGATCTTCCATCTCGTTGAATATCCACATGATACCATTCTCCATCATTGGCTTTCTTCTGGGTGGCCTTGACTTTAATGGTCCCAGAGCCCATGTCCAACAGCAAGTAGAGGTTTCCATCCAGAAGCTCAACTGCAAAGAAGTCTACCTTTGTATTTTTCTGGCTTCTGGCATCTTTCCTCTCCTGAGGCTTGCCATGGGTGAAAAGGATCAGTCCATTGGGTTCAGTGGTTCGGAAATCAAATGAGATGGAGCCCATCCTTTTGGTATTCCATTTAGGAAGACTAATATAGGCCTCAGGTGTCTCAAAGCTGATGGGATCCAGCGTAGCCACATTCTCACATACGAATTTCACTTCCCCGTAGATCTTCATTTTAGTATCACCAATCCGTGCCAGGCGAGACAGCTCCAGACGAATGTCGTTATTCTTATAAACAACCTGCCAGACACAAGGAAAAATATCATACATCAATCCTGCATACAGTACAAATACCCCAATTACTTTCAGCCACGGGAAATAAACTTCTCCCAAAAGGCAGTGAGGAGCAGAAAGGAGACCACGCAAGAGTCTGACATGATGACAGAGGGAGAGAGCACAACCAGGAGTGTGTATAGAAGTGACAGCAACAGGTGTTTTGCTATATGACTATAGATCACCTAAGCAGGCAGAAGAGAACATTTAACTGAAGGACAGTGAGAACAATTAACTCTACCGCAGGCCCACTCTGATGTAGAAAGCTTTTGTACATAAAATACAGTGTGTGTCTAGTATCATGCTGTTATAGTTGCATAAATCCCATACAAAATACATAACAAAGTGTAACTTCCATGCCCATCTCTGCTAGCCACAGCAGGGAACACTGTACCACCGTCATTTCTCTATTATTCCTACAAGCCCACTTAACTACTAGGAGAGAGATGCAAAAAAATTTAAGCAAGTTTCTGTAAGCTGTCGGTGGCCTCTAAAGAGCTACAAGAAAAAAATAAACAAAGACTTAAAATTTCTCTGACCAAGAAGTCTCAGATCACTACAAGCACAAATTTGCTATGGATATCTACACAGCTTAGCCTCGCTCCAAGAAACCTGTGCTCTCTGTGCTACACATAAAAGCCTGTACATACTCAGTGCCCGGACTCTTACTCTCTCTGGGTTAAGGACCAGAAGTGTAGATTCTGTGTTACTACATGGATGGAAACCAGCCATTCTCACAGAGGCAGGGACTAGAGAAGGCACAAAACTGGAATATTTGTCAACCATGCTTCCTCTCAAACACCTTCCGTGCTTCCTACACTGAGAGCTGGCATGTACAGCAAGCAAAAGCATTTCTGCAACTAGCACAATTTTGATTGAATTCATGTTCTGTGACACTAGTGAAGACTCTAATTACTTCTAAGGAGTTATTATTTTAAAATACTTTGTGCCTATTGCATGTAGCATATACATACACACACATTTGATTTCTGCTTTCAAAATGCTTGCAGGATGCATTATCAGCAATTTGCTGTGAAAACAGAAGTGAAAGGAGATACGCATTGTTAATTCCACAAATAGGACAGGAAAGTCAGAGAAATTACTATGCAGTAAATATTAAAAGGCAAATGAGAGACCACGAGGGAAAAGCTTCTAAAGTAGGTGACCTCAGGATGAAAAATAAATGAAATTGTAATTCAACACATATGTAGCAAGTGAAGAGTTTCCAGCTTTCGCTAAGCATTAAAGGACAGTTTCCCTGGTGCAGCATTAGATTTTCCCATTGCAAAGGCAAAACCACCCTACATCAGAGTGAAAGAAGCCAGCTGTTAATTCCCATTTGGAGTCATGGCACAAAGCTGTAGTTCCTCCCAGCAGAGGACAGTATTGACCTACAATAACTTGTTCTGCTCCAGTTCCCAATAACACACTCTGCCCTCCCACAGACTTCAAAAACTTCAAGTCTATTAGTATCCGCAACAGGAATAAAGTATATTTTCAATTTGTGGAACTGTAGTAGTTTCATTTTACAGATTAACCATGTCAAATGCTCTTGCTAAACAGCCCATACACCTCCTTCTAGTGACTCAGCAAGGCTGCGCATTACAGCCTCTCCCTCTTGCCAGACAATGAGGTGCACACCTCAGCCACACACTAGTTCTCAGCACTGCATGCAGTCCTGTTTCTGAATCTCAATGAAACAGAGGATATGAAACTACAGAGAAAAACACATAGAAAATTAAGAGGACGGAGCAGGACACTTTAGGAGAATAGTCTGAAAAGGCCAGGACTCTTATATTTGGAGAGAACTGAGAAAAAATATGATTGAAGTTTACAGAAAATGAAGAAGGTTAATGTAGAACTTCTCTTTGCCAAATCCAGCAATAATAGAACTAGAGACACTTGCTAAAACTTACAGGATATGAGTTTAAAATGGATTTTTAGAAGTATTTGTTTACACAAAGGATAGTGAGCTTCTGGAACTTCCTGCCACAGGAGGTCATAAGTGGGCTCAAAAAGAACCAGAATGGTAAGTGGACAGCAAGTCCACCAATAGATGTTGAAGGGAAAAGCAAGGAACAGACCTTCTAATAATCCTAATCCAATAGCAGTGGATGCTGTGGGACTGTAAGTGGAATGCATCACTGATAGTAGCCATGCTCACACGCTCTCCCTCAAAAGCACTTGCACCTGCCACTACTGGAGGCAGAATACTGGGTAAAGGGATTGACTGTTCTTCAGGCACACATGGGATTTTCTCATTTTCTTAATGAATCTATGTGCATAGTACATTGTGCACGGTCTACTCCTTGTCCCGCTGCAGGGACAACCTGGGAAGGAAGGAATTGGAAACGGGCTCTAGTGGACAGAGTCATTCTGTCAGTACATACATACGGGACTCCCTAACTGGTACATCTTCAGCGCAACACTGCATTTTTTGTTTCAGCCCAATATGGAGTTGCTTTGGTGGGCAAGAAAATGTCAGGCCTGAATGAATGTTTACTTTACTGATACTAATATAGGAGAAGTGCCCTTATAGGATACTACTCACAGTTGCTCAAACCAACATCCCTCTAAACTGTATCTTGACCCAGCCTTTCCATATGAGAGGTGCAAAAAGGTAGCAGAACATATGATGTCCTGTATATGATTCATGGCTGGTACTGGGCTGTGTCTATGACCCAGTGATCTGCTTTCAGCAACCTCTGCAGGTTGCTGTAGAAGGAATATGATCACATACACGTAAGCAGCTTCTAACTCTCAGCTGAGCCACATACAGGTTACATCTTCCCCTTTCACATATTCGATACTTGGGTAACAATTCCCGTCTCTTCTGGGGAAATGCAGAGGGTTCGTCTCTAGGTTTATTTGGGGTTTGCTGTAGACTGCCTTGTATCCCATTAGTCATACCAGTAATGCAGCTGGAGAATCCTTGAGACAGAAGACTTTTAAAGGATGCAGAGAAAACTACATGGAATTAGTTATAACCTGGAAAGTCACTAACAATGGAGAATGTGAGAGCAAGTTTGAAAGAAAGGACCACGAAAGCAAGCAGAAAGCGAGACTTGGGGAAGAGAAAAGAAAGGGTGTTGAATAGATACAAGAGTTCTGCATTCAGTCTTTTCAAAGAAACAGATCCACATCAGTCTGAATCTCTATTATTCAATTGTTTGTTGTTCTACATAATTTTCTTTAAAAAAACCCAAGCCCACAACCTAGCTTGAGAAATTTAAAAAGCACCTGAGTTTAAGGAAAAAGTACAAGTGCTCACATAGCTGACTTGAGGTATCACTGATAGCCACATTTGGACATCAAGATCCTGATGTATAATCAGGTACACCAGAACTCTCAGCACTATAAACAAAAGGATATAAATAATTTTTGGGTGTAAAACCATGGTGAATCTTGGACAGGAATATAGAGAAAATGGCATCTCTGGCTGGGGCAATGAAACACTAAGGCAGCTTCTGATATCCACAGTCCAATTATTAAACCAAGGGTTCAAGAATGAGAAAAGGGAAAATAATTAAATGGTTGGAATGCATGTCCCAGAGTGAAGAATATTCAAATTCAGTCTGTTTAATAGGTAGAGGTTAAAGGGTGAGTTGATTACAATCTCTGAGTACCTGTGCAGAAAATGGAATTTGGCAATCAAGGGCTCTTCAATCCATGTGACAAAGGAATAATGGGATTCAGGGGCTAAGAATTGAAGTTGGACAAAATCCCACTTTAAAATATTATGACTTATTTTTACATGAGGGTAATTTGCTATTGAAATAATATACTACAGGTTATGGCATTTTATCTGCTAGTGGCAAACTTTAAATTAAAATAGTATCATGGTTTTCTCTAAAAGACATAGTGAGACAGGAATTAATTATATAGCAAATCAGCCTAGATTATCATAATGTCTCTTGCTGGCCTCATAACCTTTGAAACTTTGTGTTTTAATAAATTCAACAGATGCTTCAGTGCAGTTTTCCAGGATAGATGAAACACATCCTTCCCAAATATTAAAAACATCTGGTAAAGGAGAAGATTCTTGGGTTAATTCTGGTCTGACTTGCCACCACGGCTTTCAGTGAGACTATTTTTATGTTTGTGATCCTACCTTGCAACATACCATTAAAAAGGAAGGCAAGCAAAAAGACTAGGACAAAAAATTTGATCCTATAGTTCTAAATATATGAGCTTCAAGGACTAATTTCTTAGAGAGTCACCTGTTGCAAGACAGAGACAAAACATTTTCATGTTTCACTGAGGAAGCTGTCTGTCAGCAGTAGAACCTATAATCTGCATAACGCTTCCTACCTCATAGTCTCATTTTACCAGCAATCTCTGAACTAACCTGAGAGCTTTTCAGGATATACCAAAATATGGACTGAAACCCACACCTGTTTAACTCCAAATGTGGCCACATTTGATTCAGAGAGCTGTCCCTCGCTAGGACATAGTATTCTAGTGCTACTCTGGGACATGGCTTCCCCTAACATCTTAGAAGTAATCAAAGCAATGCAAGCAGTGCTTATAAATTTGTCCATTGTTATTAGATGGCTTTCTGAACAAAGTCAATCTTGCCTGTTTAAACAGAGACAAGCTTGAATTTATGCCCCATGTGGTATGTGTATCAGAGAAGGTCAAGAGGCCTAAGGGAGTCAAGGAGTCTCCTTGGTCTCATTCCTGGTACAGACATACACACCAACTTTACAGTTATTCCAGGAACAAAGGTGGTCAGGGATGGGATAGTCCAGATACAGAGTCTTTGATAATAAGCAGCAGAATTCCATGACATTGGAGACATTTTGAGGGATAAAAAGATATACAGTAAATTAGGTTTCCTTTAAATCTGCTGAGAAAGAAGAGTTTGTTTTAAGCTGAGCTAAAACAAATGGCAATCTAGTTTTGAGATTTCTTAAAAATGGCAACTTTGCAATTCCAAAGCATTCAAGGAATTTCTCCAGCTACTTATAAGAAGCTTCACTCGTGGGTTAATGAGAGCTCTAATCAGATGGCTTTTCACAATGATGAAAAGCATCTCTCTGCAATCAAGTGAAGATGCAGATAGAGAGGAAGCAATGAAAGTGAGGAAAAATGATGTGCTAGACTTGGCCAATAGCCAATATAAAAATTCCCAAGTTTCTGCTCTTAAGCAGGAAACATGGTTTTTCAGTGCAGGCTAGAAACAGGCATATTCCAAAAGGGAATGGTCATTGATAGCCTGGCCTTATAGGAGATGACCATCATGAATACTCATGAGAAAGGGCAATAACCTCAAGGTTGCATAAGTTTAGTTACCTAGGAAGAGCACCTCTGAAGTCCAGCCAAGTTGTTCACCTCCTGCATCCTGTGTATCAAAAATTACTATCTTTCTGTCGCAGGCTACCCCCCTTCTCCAACTTCCTATATCACTTCTCAGAAGGGCTAACTATAAGACATTCAGCCTAGAGCCTTCCTAAGACTTTCTTAAAGGCACCTGCACTGTACCAGACAAGTTATTGTAGCTTAATAAATTACAGTTTATCAGCTGCTTTACTAGGACAATGCATTTCTAGCCTGCCTCAACCAGCAAGCAGAAACATCACTCCAGCTAACAGCATTCCACTTTGTGTTTGACACAGACTATGTATGCAGTGATCCAAGGCTTCAGTGATGGGTAACTAAAGCTGCTATATGTATTTAAAGAACTGTCTGTGGACTGGGCATACCTGGTCTAAACATATTTGGGGGTTCACTGGGATAACAACAGTATTCAGGTAATAAACACAATCAGCCTTCACCATGCTGAAAGAGTTAATTTACCTGACATGAAAAACAATACATCGAACACTGATAAGCAAGTGAAACCAAACAAATAAGACTCAAATATGATTTGTGCTATATTGACTAATGTGATCCTACACTTCATCTGAATTATGTTTAACAAAAAAAATGTGTTTACCCAGCTAAAATAGGGAATACGGTGACTAGAATGCTTAAACTATAAGGCAGAACTATTTCAAGCTTCTCTATACATTTTTTTTCCACCTTGCAAATCAATTATAGGTTCAGAACAACTTCAAGTGTTGTGGAAAATTCCAGAAGAGACAAGAGATTGATTTAGTTTCAGAATACTTATAGGAAGATACAGAGGAGCAGTTCCTCAAGTAAGATATAAAGAAAAGGGAAAGAAAGGGGATTCAAGATGCCAGTAAAAAAGGACTTAAAAAAACAGGGTGGAATTTCTTCAACTGGTCTAGTGAGAATTGCATAATCACAGAATGGTAGGGGTTGGAAGGGACCTCTGGAGATCATCTAGTCCAACCCCTGCCAAACCAAGTTCACCTAGGGCAGGTTACACAGCGATGCGTCTAGACATGTTTTCAGTCTCCAGAGAAGGAGACTCCACAGCCTCTCTGGGCAGCCTGTTCCAGGGGCTTTGTCACCCTCACAGTAAAGAAGTTTCTCCTCCTGTTGAGGTGGAACTTCCTGTGTTCCAGTTTGTGCCTGTTGCCCTTCATCCTATCACTGGGCCCTACTGAAAAAAGACTGGCCCTATCCTCTTGAATGTTTCCTTAAGAGATACTGGGGACAGAGGACTCAGTACTTCCCTGTGGTCACAACTATCCTTTAAGCCAAAAAATAAGCACCTGTGTCTCGTGAGAAATCAGGGCACTGGAGTGTGTTCACAGTCACTAGAGTGAACACCAACACTAATAATTCACAGAGTATCCCAGAGAAAGCTCAAACAGATAAAGGGGGATCAAGGTCCATCTTGCTGCCTTATCTTCCACTTCGGAATATATCAAGACAAAGACCAGCCAAGTATATGAATGAGAGATATTGCCTTACTTATTCTTGGTGATGCATCACAGCATTCAAGCTACAAAAAAGCAGAGCTGTGAAATGACCTAATTCCTGGATTCCTTCATTGTACCACGCAGCAATAAGGAGAGAATTTATTTTATCACAAGGGTGGATTTCTGCATCCTCCTTGTTGAAATACACTGACTGCTAATTTATTTGCTCTACTGTTGAAGAAAATCTTTATTTCAATGGGAACAGCAGACCCTACAGTTGCATCTTGAGACACACATGATAGGAACATTAGAAAATATATATATTTACTTGTGAAAAAGGCATGGCACTGTATAGATGGGGGAGAAGCCTTTATAGTTGCAAAAGAAATGCTGCTGAAGGATTCTATATTAGCCTCAGACTAAAGTTGGTTCCTCAGCTACTGAAAATGCACAGCATAGGCAGAAGTAAGATGAAGTAGAATTGGTTGTAGCACGGACTATGATTTGAGCATGAATGCTCTATTATAGTAGAAGTGTCAAGCCCTATTCCTTCCTTGCTACAGAAACTTCCAAGTTCTGCAATAAGTGAAGAAAGGGAAAGAAAGTATAGTTTCTAGATTTCTCAAAATATCACTTTTCCACATATTTTCTAAGCATTGGTTAGAAAGCCACCTAAACTCACTGTTTTCAAAACCATATTCCTTATATCATGGTGTTCAACTTGAGGTAATGAAATTGGCTTTGCAGAAGTGCTTGCTAGGCAAAAGCTTTAAGTGAAGACAAGGAGAGATTTCATCTTTACTGCTAAAGCCAGAAGTAATGCTCTGATAAATTAGACTTTGATTTCTCAGTCTGTTCCTAAAAACTACCTGACGCCTTAATATTTAGGTGAAAAAGTAACAGACGGATATTTAACAGTAGCAGAGTTCACCTTTATGTCATGACAAAGCATTTAAGGCATTTCACTGTGGATTCAGGTGCACAAACTTGAACTTCCCTCTTGCTTCATGTTCTATTCAATCTCCATTTGGCCTAGTAACAGAGAAGAATAACAGCTGCAGGACAGGGAAGCCAAGACAGCCGGTTATGATGCTGGTTACTTGTGCCACAGGCCATAGATACAAGCATACCTCATGCTAGCCCTGAAAAGTAACTCGTACCTTGGATGTGTCTCTGGATATAAGAGGGGCATAGAGGAGATGTGTCAGTATTTTACAAATACTCATGCATATACAGCAATGAGGAAATTCTATGTTCTATACTGAGCCTGTATAGCAGGGAAAAAAGACAGATCAAATAAATACTTAACAGCTACACACAGAAAATCATGCACTGGGTGGATCAAGTGAAGCATCCTGGAATGTGGAGACATAGGAGGAGACAATGCTGTACTCTCCTGGAGATCATGCCCAGTTTGGAGAACTGCACTTCAAGAAAGGAGTGGGACTATTGGAAAGAGTCTTGAGGAGAGCAATGAGAATAACCAAAGGTCTAGAAAATAGCTAGAAAGTATTGCTTCTTTTTAACATAAAGAAAACTACAAGGAGACATTATAACAATGTTCAAATATAGAAAGGCTGCTACAAAGCAGAACAGAACAATCTGTTCTTTGTATCTATGCTGAAAAGGACATGGAATAATGGGCAAAAATTACAGCAAGAAAGTGTTAGAATAGACATTAGGAAAGGCTTTTTTAAGAACAGTGAAGCACTGGAAGAGATTGCCTGAAGAGCAGCCATCACTGGAGACCTTTAATTACGCATTAAACAAATTGCTATCAAGACATACATGTCATTTCTTTTGTCTTGGGACAGCGGAAGCAAAAGGACTAAATAACCTCTCATGGTCCATTCCCATTTTATTTTTATGGCTCTGTGTTGTGAAGGTGGGGTGGGACATGAGAAAGGGGAAATTACTATGTAGCTAAAGACTTTCCTACTGTTCGATGCACAGAAAGGAAGAATAAACCTTAAATTAACACAATTCTGATATCTCACAAATTAGAAGATCTTAAACTTGGAAACTAACTTCCCAGCTAATCAAGGTTTGATGGCTTTTTTTAGAATTAAAAAAGAAGAAGAAAGAAATCATCATCACAGAAGCTTCTTTACCAGCATGCAGTAGTTGACTTCAATTACATTCACTTCTGTATTGAGCTCATATAGACATTCACCAGTTACAGAATGATCTGCTCCTCCCAAATACATCCTGAAATCTCAGATTTGTCTAGCTAGCACAAGCTAAATCTGTCTAGCTTGGTTCAGTGATGAGTATGAGGAAATGATTGCTGTCAAGTGTCTTAAGGATTCCATCTGAAAAGCGGAGAGGAATTATTTTAGGATGGCCCCATTGATCACTTAAAGCTTGAACCTTATTACACAAGACACTGAAAACTGTATCAGACAATGACTTAGCAAATAACACTCCATTTAGTGATTTCATTGTATTTCAAATCCATCTAAAGTTGTGCAAGTACAAAAAACCTATCTCAGGAAATAGATCTTTTTGGTATGGCTGGGTGAATATTTCTATTGGGATGGCTTTCTAACACAGAATTCCATTTTCCTAACAGAGAATTAGCAATGAAATGCTTCACTTCAAGCCGTTGCAACCCAAGGTGGCATGTTTAGTTAAATCAAACTTAACAGAAAAGCTTTTGTATGAACTTACCATAACATAAAACAGTATTTTTGACAGGCTTGAGAGGTGGGCCTGTGCGAACCTCATTAAGTTCAAAAAGGCCAAGTGCAAGGTCCTGCACATGGGTCAGGGCAATCCCAAAGCAAAATACAGGATGGCTGATGATGGGATTGAGAGCAGTCCTGCAGAGGACTTGGGGGTGTTGGTAGATGAGAAGCTCAACATGACCTGGCAATGTGCATTTGCAGCCCAGAAAGCCAACCGCATCCTTGGCTGCACCAAAAGCAGCGTGGCCAGCAGGTCAAGGGAGGTGATTCTCCCCCTCTACTCTGCTCTTGTGAGACCCCTTCTGGAGTACTGTGTCCAGCTCTGGGGCCCTCAGCATAAGGAGGACACGGACCTGTTGGAGCAGGTCCAGGGGAGGGCCACAAAGATGGTAAGGGGATGGAGCATCTTGCCTACAAAGACAGGCTGAGAGAGTTGGGGTTGTTTAGCCTGGAGAAAAGAGGCTCCAGGAAGTGTCTAGGGATCCTGCTATCAGGATAGTAGCCTTCCAGTATCTAAAGGGGGCTTACAGGAAAGTTTGAAAGGGACTTTCTACAAGTGCATGGAGTGATAGGACAAGAGATAATGACTTTAAACTGAAAGAGGGTAGACTTAGATTAGATATAAGGAAGAAATTTTTTGACTAGGAGGGCAGTGAGGCACTGGAACAGGTTGCTCAGAGAAGCTGTGGATGCCCCCTCCCTAGAAGTGTTCAAGGCCAGGTCGGATGGGGTTTTGAGCAACCTGGTTTAGTGGAAGCTGTCCCTGCCCATGGCAGGGGTGTTGAAACTAGATGACCTTTAAGGTGCCTTCCAACACAAACCATTCTATGATTCTATTATTTTACAAGCATTGCATTTACTTTCAATAGTGGTCCCCATTTTTACATCTGGTCTGCACTCTCTAGGGAAATACTTTCACATGACACAATGTCAGTGTCCCACAGGGATACATGGCTGGTTTTGCCACAAAACAGCTTGACCAAATACTCTGGCTTCTGTGGAAGAATGGGACACAAAGGCCCTACAGGAAAACTACCACAAGGAACTGCACTGGATATGAAAATACAGGTCTTGTTAAACTGGCTCCAAAGTGCTATCAGCTCAATAAATAATATGAAAGAATTTGATTCAGGGAAAATTAGAATGTTACATATGAATTCAATTCTGAAGTTTTGAGGGATTTCCATTTAAAAAGAAAAAAAACAATCAAGCAATCAAACAACAAAAATGCCAAAACCCCAAAATACCCAAACTAAAAAAAAAAAATGTATCAGCAGCAATGAAAACAAATGTCAGCTAGAGGAACCTCCTTTGGGAGAGAAACTCTTCATTTCGCTCAGCTTTTCATTTCAGTGAAAAGATGTGTTTAATGAGAACACCAATGGTTAAAGTCTTCTCTGAGAACACTGAATAGATACTGCTCACTTACAGTTATGCAGTTTTTCCCCACTACCTGTCTTCCCTAGCCAATATGCCTTGAGCCTGAGTCGCAAGAATGTCCCTGGCAGGTACAAGAAGGTAGTTCAGTCTCCATATGCCAGCCAAGCCTTAGTCTCACTGCCCAGGTTTCCAATGTGCTGGGCAAATTGTGCCAACCACTGTGGCATTTTCTATGTTTTTGTCACTTGTCCACCAAAAAAACCCAAAAAACCATTTACCACTACCTATGGAGAGCACATGCTTACAAGTGAGCACTACTCAAATAACAATGCAATTAGAGCAATAGAGGAAGTGTTTAGTGGATTTAGGATTGTGTAGATTTAGTCCACAAACCTAAGGCGGTGTCACTGTATCAGGATGGTGTCACTCTTTGTAGCCAGATGATAGCAGCTGGTGGTGCTGCATCCCATCATCTGTCTCTCTCCTTCATCCTTAACATAAAGGTCACAGGGTCATCAGCATCTGCTGCCATCTGCAATGGCAGCCAAGGTAAGAGGCATGCTTTCAGCTAGGCTCTCCTCCTGTAAGGGAGCAAAGACACTCTCTGCCTGCTGTCATAATGCACTGCACAGGTCTAGGTGGACTGGGGAGGAGGACCTGTCTACATACACCTAGACTGAAATACTATGGGGTTTCTAAACTTCTTTTTAACACCTCTTTGTTGTCCTGTGCAAAATCCTGCCAACCTGGGCATCTCTCCAGGATCTCCTTGCTTACCTCTGTTCAAATTCCAAGGCATGGACCAAAGTTCAAACCCTCCACGGGTAGGACTCCCCAAACTTTAATCTGGACTAGGCTCTATGTTGTGTGAAGGTGATGAGGGAGGTGATGAGTTAAATAGTTGCTTGAATAATTGCAGGACAGAGCAGGGAATATAATTTATTCCCCACATGTAAGAGACACCAAGAGACAAATACTGTCATCTTACAACCCCACCTTGATGCTAGAAAAAGAAGCAGAAGCTCTTTTACATATCTCTCCTGCATGTATCTAAAAACCCTCTCAGCTGTGACCTCCAGCTCTATTGTTTCCAGCACTAACAAAAGGAAGTGGGAGGGTAAAAAAAAAATTTAAAATCTTATCTTCTGTTTGGAACCGAATCCCAATTACCATAGGGTAATTCTAGTCCATCTATTCGTTCAGAAGCCACCCAGTTGCACCAGTCACAGGTTTAATGCACAGCAGAACACTGTCTGAGACAAGTAAGGGAAGGCTGGGAATGGGACAGTTCCCCCTCACCTGCTCATACGGTCTCACGTGGCCTCCAGAGAAACCCATACTGACAAAACTGTTTTCCTAGCCCCCACCACCTTTACAGGTTTCTTGGGGAATAGCATTAAAACAGCACATAGAGCTCAGTGGCATTGCCAGAGCGCACTGGGGCTGTTGGTAGAACTTCACCTTCATCCCTTGCTTTGATGTGGAAGCTATGTGCATGGAGCACAAGTCCAGCTACTCCTGGGGGATAGGAGGGGAGGGGGAAGCAGTCAGCACAGCCAGAATGCTGCCACACAGTGAAAGTTCATTAAGGAAAGCAAGTGAAAGGAGAAGGAAACAAAAGCCAAAAAAGGGTGACATTTTTCCAGTGGAAGCACTGAAATAAGAAGCAGAAATGGGAGACAGATGAGGGCCTAAGCACTCCATTCAGCACCAGATTACATTTCCTTCTCAAAGTAGGTGGGGTGCTGCAATCAGGAGCAGCGAGAGCTCTTCGGTAAGGAGAGAGGTCAGGGAGTCAGCAGTGAGCACCAGACAAAAGAGGCAGCTGATTACATGGGGCCTGATTCTGCAAAATGCAGAGAGCTCTCAACACTGTTTTGTCTCTGGAGTGGGCCTATCACTATGGTTTGTGTCCTTTCTAAAGAAATAGAAAAAAAAAAGGGGGGGGGGGGCAGGGGGGAGAGGGAGGAGCGGGGCAGCTTTTTGCCCAAAGAGAGCTGGAAAAAATACAAAAAAGACATCTCTCCATTGTCAAAATACTTTCCATAAGAAATTCCTACAGATATTTTAATTTACTCTGTGAATATTAGTGTCTTGACATTAACTTACTCTATTATCTCCCACTTCCCCATTTAAGGGCCACTATCCCCAATTTACAGAAAGAGAAAGCAGAACAGAGGGTACTGAATATTTTTAGCCAGTTCATACAGCGAGTCATTAAATGGTCTGAAAGAACATCTCATCTTCCTAATTACTACCCTGTGCCTAAGGAACAGCTGGAGGATATGTTTGGGTGGCACAGAACAGTGTAAATAATACTAACCTCTTTCAGCTTTAAAATTCAATAGTGTAAACATGAAATGGCAATGAACTTTTCCCTCTGTTTGCTTTTCCTACCGTGCCATTTTAATGCATCCAGGCACAGGGTTCCCATCTCCTCTGTGTGAAGCTCAGTTTTGTATATAAGGGAGACTGCTCTCACATCTAAGAAAGCTTATTTGAAACAAGCCTAATTTACAATATTGTCTTACATTTTCTGTTTTGCTCAGTACTATCTTACTGCTCAAGACAGATCTGTAGCAGATCTTAAGCTGAGCTCTAGAGCATGCACTGTCAAAACACTAACAGGCAAAAACCAAAGTCTGCCTTAACCATTGTTTGGCCAAAATTCTCCATTTAAATGTTTTAATCCTTTCTGATTAACTGGACTGCCTATCCACTTTTGTCGTTCAAGTCCCAACAACCTTTCCATACCTGTATTGAGCACTGAGACACTACTGTGGCAGCAGCAAACAGTTTCAGAACATGGTGAGCTTCCACTTCTTGAGCTACCCCTTCTTTGGAGGAAGGGGTTGAGAAAGGGGCTCTGCTCTTGTTACTACCCAGACCACATTGACCAGAATGATAGAAATGATGGTTTCATCTGTGTGGCACTCCTAAAGAACCAAATGTTTCTTCTTTATGGCAGTTTTATTCTCCTTGCATAGAGCAAGTGCTGTCAAAAATCACAAAATACATAGAAAGCAGTCAGCCATTCTTTTTCTAACATACAAGAAAGCTTGACTGCGTGTTGTATTGGTCACTGAAGGAAAAAGAGGGGTATAAGAGGAAATGGCTGACATAATCACAAAATTTAAGAAAAACCTGGAAGCATGAGCACGTATGCGTTCCTCAGTGCAAGACTGGTTACTGATGTCTGGATATGTAATCGACTTACATGCTATGATTGCCTGTCAATGTATATTTGCGCTTAAATAAACACACACTGTGCATAAACGCATAAGAACGAATATGTATGTACGTACTCACATATAGCTCTGAGCAGTAGATCTCTGTATTGGTACCTACCAAGGGCATATGTATGGGTTTATACACATCTGTAAACAGCACTTGTACACAGGCTACTATATGTACATACATGCGTACATGTGTACTCATCTCTCCACCTGTGATTCTTACGCAATGCACATTTTTTTAGGACAGTAAACTTAAGCATGCTTATGATTTGCATTAGAAGAATTGCGCATCATCTGCATGTGGATCCCCACATACATAAGTCCTTATGCAGGTCTGCTGCCAACAAACTGCTTGCCATTCTGGTAACTGATATCCTTCTCTTATCCTGAAGGTAGCTCAGAATGCAAGAGCGCATCTTTTTTATGAAACACTCTACACAAGGATGGAATCACCATTTCCTAAAGAAAAGACTAGTGGAGGTGAGATTACACCAGAATCCTTCTGGCTACCAATTCTACCTTTGCATATCCCCACCCTCCCGTATACCGAGAAATGAGATTTCAGTTCAGAAGATGCAACTAACTTTGCTGTATGTGACATTGGACTATGTGCTGAATTGGACTTAGCAGGAGCTAAGCATGCTCCTTCATGTGTTTCTTTTTCTGTCACCTTGGCATGGTCACACCTGAAAGGAGCACAGACAAGGGAGGAAGCAAAGCAAATAACAACAGGGGATTCTCAGTGAAGCATTTCTAATGTAAGCTATCCTGGGTTGGGCATGTTCTTGCCTGCAGTCCAGTTTCAAGCCCAAATAACTCAATATCAGCTCTGACTGTTCTGCTACTTTAAAGAGGCAAACAAGGGGAAAAAAAACAACCCACAACAACCACATACAAAGCACATTGGGCAGAATATAAAGAGGCAGTTGATGAAAAGTACATTGCTAGAGAATGTATGGTCAGCCCATGATGCGTCCCAGCATCACTGTGTCTTGCTGTTCTCAGGCAGGAATTGTTCTGCTGGCTTAGGTCCTTCATACATAAAGCGCTCAAAAGGAGAGGATTAGTGATGATTATTACAGCACACTGGAAGCGCCACTTCTCTACACTGTACTATGCTCTTTTCTTCCTCTTCCTTTCCCTAGAGCACTACACTTTGAAAGGACTGCGTTTTTCAGCTACCCCACACTTCCCCATTTTGCTTTGGAAGCAATATAAATAGCAGTCAAAACAGGCAAATTACTTCCTTAACTCCTCGGTCACTCTCAGTAGGGTCTGTGTGGTTTTAGAATACAATTCCTTTGCCCATGCCTGTGCAAGTATCTCATGCTGTTCTGGCACCCACAAGCCTGAATCAGTGCAAACCCATCATTTGCACGCAGGTCTATCAACAGGTATTTCTAAGGGTAAGAATTATCTCCCAAGAGCTTCTAAAAGGAAAGATGGCTTGCAGACATCTGTCCAAGATCCTATTAGTCACTCACAAAGCCACAAAGAAGTCAAAAGTCCTGAACTACCATTTCTGCACTGTGCTGCCAACTAGTTTTGTCCTACCTAGGATATAACATGCCTCTTAAAGCCGGATCATCAGCTTCTTGCCACATTTTTGCTTGTGTAGAAATTAGCTTGAGGCAAGATGATAAACCCCGTTGTGTTAATTGCACCCTAACAAATTTGCTATCATTTTCCTCTAAGAGGTATAAGAGGCATAGTCACTGACTTCTATAAACAAGTTCCGTTTTCCCAGGCTGAACATAAAATCTATGCTAGTAATGGAACATTGCTATTACATTAGTATTACTATTACTACAAGTGCTATTGATTATTACACATTGGAGACACTGGTGTGGGTCAAGGAAGCAAGGAGGTAGCAAGTGGCAGTTGAAGGGATTTCTCTGACACAAAGAAATACAAGGATCATCCTGTACCACTTTCCAAAAACTTAGGATTGGAGGTTCATTCCAATGTCCTAGGACCCCTTGCATGGAAAACATTTAGGGCAGTAAGAAGAAATATGCAAACAGGTATATTTTGCTTTAAGCCTTGCTTCTGATTTTATGGAAGAAGTATTATTAATAAAGCTTTCCAAGTGCCATAGAGAGATAGACTGAGGCAGCACACTGGGGAAAGGGCCACTGCTCAGTTTCAGTCCTAGCATGGCTGAACTACAGCCACTGAGCAACTTCCAGAGACTGGAAAGCAGTCTTGACACCTAAGGTGGATTCTGGAAAAGGACAAGAAGTTATCTAAAATTCAGTTTACTTATCACTTTGACACGCATAATACATACTCAGACACATTCTCATTTCAGTTCAGCCCACTGCTAGATCATAGATTTAGGATCAAAGGCTGTAAGTGACTCTCACACAATGGGAACCGTATCTAAGCTTTGCAAACAGTGACTGTGAAAAGAGCACGTGTCTTGGTGCATAACCAATTGAACATGAAATGCCTTTGTAAAACAATTGGTAAGAGGGCTAATGTAATTCTTCAGTGTCTAAGTGGAAAACTATCAAGAAAGTACAGAGAAAAGACACTGACTACATATAGAGTATTAGTGAAACCATTTAATAATACTGTGGATTTTTGTCTATGTTTTTAAAAAGATGTTAAAAAACTGCAAAACACACAGAAAAGTACTACTGTGGTTGCAAGTCTCAGTCTTATACTATGCTCAATGAGCTAGCCAATGAATTCCATCTATTTCACCCAAAGGTAGGTTACAAGCTGATCCAAATCTACATGCTACAGGAATTTGCATGGGGAGAAGTTCTCTGAAAAGAAGGTTTGCTTTAAAGTAGGAGACAAAAGCACAGTCATATATAGTGGCTAGCCAAATCACAACTATTCAGCCTGGAAGTAATGTACAATGTTTCCTAGTGATCCAATTAACCAATGAAGTCTCTAAATCACAAAAGTATGCATTAGTAGTTAAAAAAAAAAAAAAAAAAAAAGTTGTATCTTGATACAGAAGTCCACCAAAACCCCAAGGTGGCAATGGTTTACAAGGTTCAGCTCATAAAATTTATGAAGTATGCAACAAACATTTTTTCTCTGTCAGATATAAATAAATGCAGAATGTAAGAGCTTGTATCACAAGAGGATGACAAAGTATTTTGCAATCCATGAGAACAAAAGAGGATGTTGATCAGCTACCAGGAATAAATATGCTTTAATTTCACAGGCCTGGGTCACTTGCTCCAAAGTCTTAAAAGAGCGGAACGAGGAGATTTCTGATCCACCAAGGTTTATTTTTAATCTTGAAATAACAGAAGAATAAAAAGAATGCTAATGTTGTGTGAATGTTTTAAAAAGCCAAACAGGACAAGGTATGTAAGTATAGAAGGGCTTAGCCTTCAGGAAACATCAGCCCTAGAGGAAATAGCACAATAGCTTCTATCCAAAGCACTTAATAAAAACATTAAAGGATAGGAATACAATACTTAATGTCATTAGACCTTCCTGTGTAAAAGGAGTTTCTGTCAAATAAACCTGGTATCATTTGAATGACAATAGTAAAGGCACAGATTAAACATTTTTTAAGGCATTTGATTGAACACTGGAAGACAGCTCTGCTTAAATTAACAGCACACAAGAACGAAACAGGACATAATATTAGATAGATCTAGTCCTCAGCTGACAAATCTCAAAAAGTAGTTGTCAGTGGTGTATCATTACTGAAAACAGACATTTCCAATGCACCATCAGGACCCATACTTGATGCAAAAGCATTAAATATTTTATCAATTATCTAGAGGTAAATATAAAAAGCACTGAATCTAATACGTGAAGGTAACACCAAGTTTGGCAGAGTACTAAATAACTTTAAAGACAGAGCAGCCATACAGAGGGATTTATATAGCGTGGAAGTCCAGGCTCTTTCAATTCAAGCAAGTTTTAAACAGTCAAATACTAAAACGTATAAGTTTATGGACATGGAAGACAGGCCATGAACTACAGACCTAGGAAAGGGAAGCTGCAGGGGAGCTGCGCTCTGCAAAGCTATGACTTTGAAAACAGTTTAGGAAACACAGGAAGAGCAAGTGTGAGTTTCTAGTAAAGTGCTATGGCAAAAAGGGCCAGCTCAGTCTCAGGGTGTATGACTAGAATAAGCAATACGTAGCTCTGGTACGATATGCACTTAAACCCCAGGTATAATTCTAATATCTATATTTTCTTAAAGAGAGGACCCTAAAAAATTTCAAAGACAATGTCAAGCAGCTTCAACATGCTTTGAGGACTAGAATAAATGCTTTACAGTAAAAACCAAGAAACTCCATCTACTTAGTTTTTCAAAGGACAGATTAAGAAAGGACCTGATTATAGCAAATAAGGGGGAAAACACTGGATTTCTGAAGCATCTTTATTCCAGTAGAAAACTGCATCACAACAATCAACATTTGGGAGCTACTGTCAGATGAATTCCAAATGGCTGTAAGGCCCGATTTCTTTTTAAAGTGAAGGGCAATTATACATCACAGCAACTTACCAAGGAAAGTAATAGATTGTCTTTTAATGCCTTCACACCAAGCCTGGCTGAAACACAAATCCCCAAAAGAGGCCCCAAATTATTAGATTTAATGGGAGGGAAGTAGAAGAAATTGAGGCTTCATGTTTATTGCTTATGAACACTCTGACACTATTTGTAAGTGGGGATAATTAGATAACTGACAGAAGGCTGAGCTAGCCGGGTATGGGGCTTCTTTTGGTCAGGAGTATGGTTCCTGTTTTCTTTTCCTGTTCCTGCCTCTTGTCTGTTGGATATCTTTTGGCAGTCTTTTTCATGATCTCTTAGTTGAAGAAGTCAGTAATAACTGCATAGAGCTAATTTCATTCTCCAAATAATAATTCTTTGCATTTTAGCTGTTTTTCGTTTGTATTGTTAAGTCTCCAGTATCCAAAATGGAAAGAAACCCAGTAGAATAAGTCTTACTTGTCCTTAAGACATCTTTGGCAGCAGCAAACTGAACACAGAAAAGACAAGCATGTGCCATAGCAAACAGCTCTATGTAGAAATGCTTCCAAGTTAATATGCTGAAGGGAACAATGGCGCTCCTGGCAGGAGAAGATGGACAAGGTGACCTGATAGGTGTTTACTATTTCTAATATCTAGGACTCTCTGGTGCTTGTTCCAGTACAATGGTGTCTTTTCATCCTTTTTTTACACAGCACCAGTCCACCTTTTTGAGGCAGTAAAAAACAAACAAACAAAACACTCCTTGTTTTTTAAGTCCTCTGTAGAAGACAACCCCACAGAGATTCAGTGCTCAGAAAAAGGGCCCAGCTGGGCAGTAATAAACCTTCTTAACAGTTAGTTCCACAGTTAGAGCCACAGGGAAAGAAATACACATCATCACAATGTGAACATCAGTCCTGGATGGAAAGATTCCCAAACCCAAGTTAAAGCTTGGGAGCTGTCTGCTGCTACTGCAGCAAATATTGATCTAGAGAGATTTCCATACTGAAAATGCTCTCTCCAAGACTTGACAAAATTCCCAATCCCACACATGAAAAGATCACTCAGTACGGAAAGGCAGATGCCTTTGCATCACAGCTCGGATGCAGTTTTACAGCTCTGCTTGTTAATATCCTCATTTTGGAATGATTGTTCTGGAAGCCTTAATTACAAACGGTGAAATATGCCAAACTATCTTGCAATTCTCTGCAAAGATCCAGGACTTACCTAACCCTCTTTATTGTTCTTTTCACTTAAAGCAACTTTGTCAAATGTAGGCTGCCTGACACACACATGAACACTTGTTTTCATTCAAATAGGCATCAAGATGTGGCATTTCAGCCTCCTCCGAACCCTTCTCTCTCTGTTCCTCCCCAGCTCCTCCTACGCACATATCTCACTTCCACATCCACACATTATTGCCTAATTTTGCACAAACTGATACGTCTCCTCTCTGCTCCTCTGAAATCCCGCTGCTCAGCTGCCTTTCCCCTCAGCTGTGTGCAAACCTTCAGGAACACTGCAAGTACTGCACAGCAAGGTAATGAAGGGGTGGTGTGTGTCATAGCCTCTGATGAGTTGTGGCACACTGTAGTTAGTGTAAGGCAAAGCAAATGGAATATTTACTTGAAAATGCTACAGGGAGCCTAGAAATGGCGTAGCTGCATCAGGAAATACTTAAATAAAATCCTCCATATTACATTGGATCAGCATCCTTTATCTGAAAAACACCTTCTCAAACACCTAGGCAAGTCTAACAGAGCAGCTGTGTAGCAATACTCCCCTAAAACCATTTCACAGACTCCACTTACCAGGGGCTGGGAGAGTCTGCATGCAGAAGCTGATGTCTTTGTATTTTATATACCACAAGAATTTTTCTTCTGTGAGTTTTTTCAGTCACAATTAACACCCCATGGCAAGGATTTTCATTACTTTAACTCCTGTTTTATTTCTTTTGATTTGTTCTGAAACAAACCTCACCGAAAGACTCTTGAAAGGTAGGCTACATTGACCAGAATTCTCTTGTCCACACAGTTACCAAGGCCTCAATAAATCCAAGGAAGTCCCTGGTTGCCACAGCTAGAATACAATGCCAATACTATTCATAACTCCTTTTCACCACCACTGAAGTTCATCTGCTGCACTCCAAGTAAGTGAAGTCTCTGTAACGGTTTTGAGGGAGTATTGTTACACAGCTACTCTGTTAGACTTGAGGAGGTGGTTTTCAAATGTAGGCCTTTGACACAGACCTCCACAACATCCTTCTCTCTAAACTGAAGAGATACAGATTTGAAGGGTGGACCGTTCACTGGATAAGGAATTGGTTGGATGGTCACATCCAGAGGATAACTGTCAAGGGCTTGATGTCCAGATGGAGATCAGTGAAAAGTGGTGTCCCTCAGGGGTCTGCACTGGGACTGGTACTGTTTAATATCTTCATGAATGACATAGTGGGATCAAGTGCACCCTCCCTCAGCAAGTTTGCAGATAACACCAAGCTGAGTGGTGCAGTTGACACACCAGAGAGATGGGATGCCATCCAGAGGGACCTGGACAAGCTTGAGAAGCAGGCCTGTGTGAACCTTATGAGGTTCAACAAGGACAAGTGCAAGATCCTGCACAGGGGTTGGTGCAATGCCCAGTATCAATACAGGCTGAGGGGTAAAGGGACTGACAGTAGCCCTGTGGAGAAGGACTTCGGGGTAGTAGTGAATAGAAAGCTGGACACGAGTCAGCAATGTGCACTGGAAGCCCAGAAAGCCAACTGTATTCTGAGCTGCGTCAAAAGAAGTGTGACCAGCAAGTTAAGGCAGGTGATTCTGCTGCTCTACTCCACTCTGGTGAGACCATAGCTGGAGTACTGTGTCCAGCTCTGGAGTCCTCAGCACAGGAAAGACATGAATCTGTCAGGGCAGATCCAGAAGAGGGCCACAAAACTGATCAGAGCGCTGGAACACCTCTCCTTTGAGGAAAGGCTGAGAGAGTTGGGGATGTTTAGCCTGGAGAAGAGAAGGCTCCAGGGAGACCTTAAGGGGGGCCTATAAGAAAGATGAGGACATTCTTTCTAGCAGGGCCTGCTGCAACAGGGCAAGAGATAATGGTTTTAAACTAAGAGAGAGTAGATTTAGACCAGATATAAGGAAGAAGTTTTTTTACAATGTGATTGGTGAAACACTGGAACAGGTTGTCCAGAGAGGTGGTAGATGCCCCATCCCTAGAAACATTCAGGGTCAGGTTGGACAGGGCTCTGAGTAACCTGTTCCAGTTGAAGATGTCTCTGCTCATTGCAAGGGGGTTGGACTAGATGACCTTTAAAGGTCTCTTCCAAACCAAACTATTCTATGATTCTCACCAAAACGTGTCCTCATACAAACCAAGTCTTTCTTATAAGTTCCAGGTGCAAAACCAAAGGGGACATCAATCATTATTTGACCTCCTCTGCTGGATGCACTGGCAAATCCAGCCTCTGAGAGGAATGGGGAAACAGAGCTAGAATCAAGTTTTTAAAAACAAGCTGTGGTTTCCACATAGACCCAAAACTTCTAAGAATGGATAAAAGAAATGATTTACAAAATACACACAATCTCAGAGCATCATTTGAATTATTGATGTGTAACATATAGACTTTATGTGAAGCTTATAATGAGATGAAAGTTAACCACCTAGTAAGTTACAGGCATAATTAATTTATCCTGTGATACATGATTTGTGAAGTTCTAACAAAATGTGTCACAGAGGTTGTAAACAGGAAAACTAGCCTGAAGCCAGAAGAGCTAAGCATATGTTAATTAAAAGAACATACTAGAAATACATATTAAGAAAAAAATGGAGAAGAGAGAGGAAGTGACAATGCTGCATTTCTAGGTGATGTCCTAGTGTTCAGTCATGAATAATGGGAAGCAAGCTCACACAAAGAGAGAAGCAGGCACACCAAGCTTGGGTAAAGGGGAATGGAGGCATTCAGTGTTCTTGTTATCTCAAATGAAGGCAACTTCAGGACAAATCAGCCCCAGAATATAAACCAGGGAAATGGAGGAAAGTGCTCAGCTAACAGCTTGCATGGTTAGCTAAAATCTGAAGCTGCAGAGGAATAATTCATTCTTAAATATGAGAACAGCATATACTTTTCTTGAGCTGTGCTTTGTAACTGATTTTAATATTGCAATTGATTGTTTAACCATTATCTGGACAGAATAAATAAACTGGGCATGCCCAGTAACAGCTTCTACCCAAGAGAAATGACAAACACAGCAGTCTTGTCCGTTATGAGTGACAAGTCAGAAGGATCAAGGTGTGTCAAACTCTTGAGAAAGCTTTCCCTTGTGCTACAGGTGGTTTTCTTTTCAGTTCTTTACACCTTCAAGGTGGGGGATGTCACAGCCCCTCCCTAGGGAGGCTACAACCAATATCCTATTTAGTCAGTGGCCATAAAGGGTTATAGGGCAGCTGCAGAAACCCAGCTGTGGTCATATCACAAGTATCAGGCAGACAGATTCCACCCTAGTGTCTCACTGGCCTTCTCAAGAAAAATTGCTGCTTTGAAAACAACTATAAAACAAGTAACAGAGTGTGAACAGATCTTCTTAATAATCTGATTTTTTGGGAAGATGTCCTGGCAATGCCAAAATTGAAGCACAGACTGAAACCCATATTAGAGGTTTGATTCTGGTCTACATGAACCAGAATAGCCACCTCTTCTCCTACCACTCAGATAACAGCCGTTTTGAGCTCGTATTAGCTAAAAGTTTCCAAGTACTAAGCCTTTCAGGATCTGCTGCACTTTGAAGTCATCAGTTAATGCAAGTGAAACTCCTTGCTTCCCCATTTTGCAGCCCGTGCAAGAACCTCCCCAGAGCTACAAAAGCAAAAAACTAGAAAAAAGTTTGTCATCAGAGACTCATGCAGATTGTTCCAGTGGTTTGTCAAATCCAGCTGCAAACAGCTGTGGTGCCCTCTTAGCATTTCACAGCAATATTTTAGTCACCTCAAATGTTCTGAATTCCACTGCCAGATCTTTTCTCTGAGAAAAGTTGAGAAAGCATAGCATACTTATCTACACATCTGCTCAGGTCTTGAAACCTACTGGAGCACTTCACAACCAAAACCGAACTGGAAAAGAAACACTAGAAGGCAGCTGAGAAGCAGGATCAGAATGGGATGGACCTGATCAGCCTTCTGAAAAATCACTGGCTTTGTTCCCTGTTGCTGCTACTGCCTGATGATGGCAAGTGCATGCAAAAGCAGATTGTCTGCCTACCTCCTGCCCCAATCAAAGGAACATCTTGCCTCTGGCTGGCATCCCACTGCATTCAGCTGTAGTAAAAGAGGGAAATCTCAAGGACAACCAATCCAGCCAGGATGTTCTGCCAAGGCTGCTGTTCCTAGCTGAGGAAATGGTCCCCTCCAATTTTCTCAGCTAGAAAGAGGGAGAGAATATACCCACCCCCCTACATTACCCTAAAGCCCGCAGGTGCCAGCTATCCAAATAAATGTAGAGCAATTAACAGAATTAACACAGCTTTAAATAGCTTGGCTCACCAGATGCAGACTCCTAGCAGGGTTCTATAAAATGTGAAGTTATTACAGATAAAACCATTAATCATCTGTTCAGAGACTTGTTCTAGATGCAAAACCCATTCCACTTAAAACAGCTAATAATCAGAAAGGCAGGCACAGATTTAACGGGAATGATTATGTCATTCTCACACTGCATTTCTAAATGCCATTTTTAATCTCTGCCACTATTCCCAAACCTCTGTGTTCCCTCTGCTTGCTAACACTGATACGGTAAGAAAGCTTTGCTGATATCACTCACAGTTACCTCTTGGGGTGCTAGAGCTAAGACACCACCTCAATGACTTTCAGTCTGGCCAGAGAAGCTTGGTGACTTGCACATCACACATCACTGCTTTCCTGGATGCGGTTCCTACTGTTCAGTTGTGTGTCATCAGCCCCATGCTCTCCCTGAAGTGTTAAGTGCTCCAGTGCTAAGATTTGTGCTTGGAAAGTAGGAGCATTTGAGTTTTCCCCCTTCTGGTGATGTGAAGTCACCAGTAGCCACGGCACACACTACAGAAATCCCCCTGATGTTCCCCTAAGACCTGTTAAAATAAAGACTGTTCCTCTCATTTTGCTACTACATTTATGTCTAGGTATCTATACATGAAGCAAGGGTGAGGGGCAGACCTTAGCTCATCTTTGAGCTCTGATACTACCATCTTCAACACCTCCACTTACGGAACTGTAGCTCAAAGAGTATAAAACCTTGTGATAAGCAACTCAGAGCTTAAATTGCATCTTTCTATATACCTATATTATTCCCATTGAGTTGCGTAGAAATCTAGATATACCCGCTGTTAATTCTGGACTAAACTAATTCCGCCTGTGCAGTTTGAAGGAAGAAGGTAGAGAAAACAGTCCCAAAGCACACTCAGTGCAATAGACATCCACAGGAATAGACCAAAGCAGCAATGGCAAAGAATTAGGACAGAAAGAACATCAGAGACAATACAAAATTTGGTTGTATTGTATGAAGCTCACTGCCTTTTCCATGCAGTCCAAGTAATAAATGCTGCCCATTAGTTGCCTGCCTCCTCCTGCCCTACTCTCACGTGACAGCTAGCTGGCTCATTGCTACAAAGGAGTGACGGACCTGGGAGGAGTTGTCCAGCCTACCTGCTCAACATTCAAACCTCATCATCCTGTCTTGCCTCCCTTGTTGGCAGCTGCAGTAGCTTAACTTTTAGGGGTAGCAGCAGCTTCATCTTTCCCCAGTGCTCACAATACATGCACACACATGCACATTTCATAGCAATAATCTAGCCTTCAGGGTCAGGCAAGATGACTTATATGGTGACTATTGCTCCCAAAGAGATGACACTTGGCAAGTGGGAAATAAGCTACTACAGCCAAAAAAATCTTCTAATTAAAGCTCTAAAAATCTAGATCCAGCCCTCGCACACCAGGATTGAACAACCATAACCTACCTGAAAGCAGAGCTGGAGTATAATATGTGCTGCTGGGCATCTCCATATTTGAAGATTGCAATAAAATTAAAGGATTAACAGGAAAAAGAATAATTACCGAGAAGGCTGAGGAGTCACTAATAGTCTCAAAGTCAGACTGGTGGGATTAAGTTAGAAGTTCTAGCCTCAGAATCAGTAGTGCCTGTTCCTGCTAGTGAAAGTAGCAGATATTTTCAAATGAAGCATAACTGGTTTCATTAAAAGAAAGCCTGTCGGGAAACAGTTACAAAAGGAGCAGAGTTCTTCTAATTCTTGAGCTTGGAGCAGGTACTCAAATACACAAGGAAACGTGCTTCTCTCATCACTAGTACAACTATGTCAAGAGTCAGAGGGCATATCACAGCACTGGAGAACACATTAAGCTCTGCATGCTCCATATTATTAACTCTGCCTACCAAGCTTTCAAGTCCTACATGCTGGGAAAGTACATTCTCTCCTTACCTTCCTCAGTGATGAGCATCCCACTCACTCTGAGGCTGAAAGTGCCTGTGTTATACCCACATACATAAACAGCAGAATTTTGCAACTTCTCTCTCTCCTATAATTTTACTAATATTAGCATATGGCAGGTCTTGACTCTCCAAAACTACTCTTACCTGATTTTCTATATGACAGTATAAGACTGATCTTTAGCAATCTCTTTAATGCTATATAAGCAGAGACAAATAAAATTCTATCTCCTATTTCTTCTTGGTATTCACCCAAACCAAGAGCTTACAAAGCTCAGTGAACTACAAAGCCAAGCAAAGCAAACGAAGCTCATTTACTTTCATCATAAGCTAAGAACATCAGGCTTTGGACAGCCAAAGTTAAGATCACAGCATTCATTAGGATGGGACTACACTTGGCTAACAGAATGAGAAAAAGACAGCCAGAAATCTTTGCCACAGTAACCTCTGTAAGTATCACCACTGATGATTTTAGATGCAGCTATGTTTGTCCCTCAGTGCTCTGTATCCTGTCTTAGTTCGCTCATACTTGAATGGAGATGGATTAGATCACATATGTGTGCAAGGATTGTTGCTTTAATATTTCTATTCTTTAGGGACCAGGTTACCAAATAACTTTATTACATGCCCAAAGCACAAGCTCTAATTGCTCCAATTCCCCTTACATTTCCTGAATTTACCTATATGAATATAGTTCTGTGCCTGTAAACACTCTCATTTTCTGAGCAACAGCACATGGCACATCCCTTGTAGGTAAAGAAGCTCAGCAGGAGTCAGGTTCATTATGAAGGAAAGCGAAGCCTGCTCCTGATGGTCCCACTGCAAAGCAAGCACAGATGGCCATAGCACCAGGACTGAGGGTCACGGGCAGATGGCTCGGTTGAGATTCAGTGGGATGCTCTGTTACCGGTGTGACACATCAGCCTGCTGGCTACACTGCCCAGTGGTAACACCAACCTCTGCTGGTTTCCTCCCTAGGTGGAGGTTCCAGTGGCAGCTCAAGATAGTTAGACTGGGTTAGACCACACTTTGTTCTAGCTCCATGGATTCTCTTTAGTTTATGAGCATGGTGGCAGAACACAGTTCAAACAGCCCTGTAAAAAGATGCCTCTTACACCTTCTGCATAGAAAGGTCAGTTATCTATCTTTGCTCATCACTGCTTGTTTTAAAATGTATGCTCAATCTACATATATGCTTTATTAATCAGACTTTGACCATTAATTACTTTTGTAAACTTTCTAAGAGTGCAGTAACTTTAGGAGTTCAATGCCACTGAACCGTTGATATATGAACTGTCCTTTAAATTAGTTCCCCAACAAAATGTGTGCACTGGGGCTGACCTAGAACACCTGCAAGATGCTGTCTGGCTACCGATAAGAGTTCCAGAGAACAAGATACTATATTGTAATCAATGTGATCTTAACTAGAACTTGTATTTAATTTGTGAATAGAGCTATGAAAAAAACCGAACCCAACAAACAGTTTGTATTTCTAGGTTCATTACGGCTGTAAGATTCCAGAGCTTTTGCTATGTGAATTTCATTCACAGATGGTAAAATAACATCTCCTCCACCTCCTGTACTAAAGCCAGCTGAAACTTCAGCTCCTGCCTTTGGTCTTCCCATGTTTTACTAATTGAAAAGTAATTCTAGCACTTCATTTTCATACTCAAATTCCTTCAACAAAGACTCATTTTATGAGGCAATTCCAAATTGTTTTCCTGCTTAACAGGAACACTTTCTGTGGATATATGGGCAGATCATGAGTACACTACTCTTCCACCTTCTATGTGATCAGAAACATTTGATGAAAGAGACTGATCAATAATTGAGGTTAGCTTATATTATTTTGCAACAAACCCTCATCTGATACTGCTACGGATGTAAATAATCCAAGCCAACAAAGTTCTTTTCTGTGTCATTCCAGAGGCAAGGCACTAATGCTAGCAGAAACCTTTCTTCTGTAGGGTAGGCAGAGGCTAAGCTATGTGAGGAAAAGAGGCTTTGAATAACTCCCTAGCTAAAGTAAAGCTGCAGTGCTGGCAGCACACTAATACACCTGACAAGACTACTGATTTTACTTCCTGTGGGCCAGGCCATTAATCCTTACTAAAAATCTGAGAACATCAGAAGGTGAAATATTAACTTCTGGAATGTGCAGATCAACTTCATTAAAGAGTCTCCCCAAATCCAGTGGAAGTTTAACTGGATCCCTAACTTGAAGATCATTACCCATTCTGGTCAGACATGGAAAAAATCCCCTCAGATACATTGTGCTTATGATGGAGTTCCTAATATCTTGAACTGAAATGCAACAGAAACAGAACAAGGCAGAGAAACACCCACCAGCCCTTCCTCACTTTCAAAAATGAGCTGCAACACCAACTGTTTGTTCAGGACTGATCTTCATTTCAACAGTTTCCAGTCTCCACCTCAGCTACTTGGATCGCTGAGGAATAGGGTCTGTTCTGGATTTTTCCTTCATTTCCTCACCTGAGCTGACTCTTCAGAGAAAACAGGGGAGCATTTCATACCCATCAGCAACAGTTCAGCTGGCAAGTTAAGATACACTTTTGATGTAATCTATATATGCCCTGTGCAATCTTTTGAAGTTTGTTTTTCACACTCATCCCCTCGTCAGCTTGACAAGAATGTATAAAGAAATCAAGGATAAAACAAGAATAAATTGGTAAGTATTACTGGTAAAGAAGAAAATTTCCCGGAGAAACAAGACTGCAGTAATTCCAGGAACATCTAGTATTCTCCAATAAGAACATCAGTCAGTTGTGACTCTTATGCTGTACTGAAGACCTAGGCTTTCCCTGCCAGAAGGAAGAGGAACAAAAAGAGATGGAGAGATAGATAGGATGTTCCTCTTTTGTATACTGCTCTACCAGTGGCAGCCTGTATGATGTTGACCAAGTCACATCACATCTGTTCCTCAGTTGTAGCATTCAAATGAAGCGGATAATGACATTTACTCCCTTTGGTACTATATTTTAGATGATGGTTGGAAAGAAGCAAAAATCTGAGGCTGCTTTGAAAAAAAAACCACCTTCTGAACTCTTCAGATGAAGAGTCATATGAGCTAATATTATTAATCATTATGAATTAGACTTCTAGTACATGTATTTACTAAGCATAGGGTCACAGTGCATCAAACTCCGTACCAGTCAATTTTCTGTGTGAGATCCTTGTCATTCACAACAATCACAATTTAGAAAAAAAATCATCAGACACTACACAAATATACTCCAAACCCAAAGATACTCATTTGTCATGTCAAACTGACTGGGACATTCTGATCCGAGTTTCTCCTGGGAGCTCTCAGTCTGGGATAGTCTTTCTTGGTGTTTAGGAAGTGGGGAAAGCTAAGGGAATTCACTCAAAAGAGTATTAAATAGGAACAAGTTCAGCGATCACAGGGACTACTAGGTAGTTTGTTCCTCTATGCCAAAACTCCTTAAGATTAATTAATTGTAAAATGTTGATATTGTTTTACTGTACCACTGCGTGCTTTCCTCTCTGCATGCTCCATCTGCATCACAAAACCTCACCTCTGACCCTTCAACTCTCCTACGACTCTTAGACACTGCATATAAACTTGCATCCTCTCTCATCCCGGCTCATGGTATGGGTGTAGGCCTTCTGTGCTGAAACGTCTGCCTTGCCTTTGGTTCACAGAACAAATATTCCTTTCTTCTCTCATTCTTCCTAAATCATTCCCTAAAAAAGCCACCATCACAATCAACCAAATCAAGTGCCTTCTCCAGAGAGGTTGGTATTCGTCACTCTGCTAAATGTTAGTATTGGGACCATGAACCACAAAAGACTTACTTTACTTGTGCCTGGTTTGACATAAGTGGTATTATAGATTTTCTCTTACACTTGTGTGTAGGGTAAATTTCACTCTAGTAGTTATTCCTGAGAAAAGAGGCTGGCATGATCCAATCTTTTACAGTTATGGGATGGTGTGCTCATGTAAACATATAGGCAAGAAAAACCAGGGATGCACAATACTATTCCTTCTGGCAGCACAGCAGCGGTCTGGCAGAACAAAAAGTTCCTTTAGTAAGATAAAAACATCTGTTTAAAAGCAATCCTGCTCAATACATCACTGCTTTTTCAGTGCTGTCAAAAAACCCAGAGATGGATGGACAAGGTACTTCAGCTTTCAGATGCTAAGCCCGGAGAGGCTCCTGCTCACCTTAGCTTCATGTCATGCTCCACACACACACACCAGAAATCATGAGATATTCTTCACTGTGTACCATAAAGTCTCGCGGGATTCATGCCAACATGTGTTGGCAGCCAGCCTGGGAAATGTTCTATTGCTCAACCATATATCCCTTTTAATTCTGAGCCAATATAGAAATACCAAATGCAAACCAACCCAGGAGCTAAGCTTACAAGCATTACTTGATTAGAAAACACCATCATCTTCCCCTCCTCATTTACTTGGTCTGTTCAGGATGCGAGCATTTTGCCTTGTATCATATTGCTCTCAGTTTCCAAGTGCCTCTGTTCAAACCTTCAAATTAAATCTTTCCAGAAATATATTTTTTTCTTATTACCTTCATGAATTTCAGCAGGAGCTGCTCAAAATGTTAGTCAACATCTCCCCTGTTGTCTATCTCAAGCCACTGCGTTGCTGTTTCTACAAGGACACTTAAAAACATGATGAAGGACTAGTGCTGGATGCTTCACAGATGCACAGAGAAAATGCACAGACATTCTTGACTCTCAGTACACAGAGCATAGAGCTGCAGCAGGAGGTTGATCCACCACAGCAGCAGTAATGCAACTGGAAATTTAAGAGTGAGGGGCAACCAAAAACTTTACAGGTCTCTTGATCCAAAAGTTTAGGAATCAAGGTCATCATCTTCAGGTTTATTTGGGATTCTCTGGCAGAGAACACTAATGGGAGACCAAGATTAAGAACAAGATGTGTTTTGAGGAGAGGAATCATATTTAGCCTTTGGCCATGCTCTGTCTGCTTCTACACAGTACCATGAGCCTCTCCCTTTCTTTTTCAACTGTTAAATTCACTAAGTAATACAGATAGGAAACAGACTGGTCCAAACACAATAGAGCAGCTGGAGCAACAGTGTTGGACAAACATGTGCAGGGAATTAATGCCATTCATGTGGTAACCTCCTCCAGAGCACATCAGTGAAATTTCCCACACTGTTGAATCCTAACCTTCCTCTTAGGCATTCCTGGAGCTCTGTTAAATCACTGCATGAAAGGGGATCTTGGGCACCCAAAAGCTTTTGGGCTATCTGGTCTCCCTGTTAGAAAGGGACTCCTACAACTGCAACTTCCTCCATCTGCCCTCTTCACACTCCAGCTGTTCTCTGCTTTTCTGTTTTAGACCTTCTATCTGCACCTTCAGCCTCCTCCCCAGTGTGACACTCCAACCAGAAAAATTCATCCCCAAATAGAAATCACGTCATCGTTACACATGGAAATAGGCCTGAAAAAGAGCTGGCTTGCAGATAGCATCCAAGATGTACATACAGCAACTGGGCACACTCATGAACCATTTGGAAATCTGGCTTATAGCAGCTAAATTGCAGACAGAAACGATCTAAGCTTTCATAGCTTTCTCCCATCGTGGACAGATGGTGCCTGACCTCTGCAATAATTTCTGCCATATTCCGCCCATATGCAAACCTCACTCCTTCCATCAAGCTGTTAGTACCAATCAACAGTTTACAGAATTGAGATTTTAATAAAGCATTGATAGAAAAATGTGAAGATTTCATAAATTTTCTCATGCACACCATCCTCTAGGGACCACCTTAGGCTCTTCTAAAGCACCTCCATCTGCACTATCTAAATACTGCTCCAAGTATATCAAATCTGAATGGCTGGTTCCCTAATAGAGCCTAGGAGATATTCTGATTCACTCTCTTCCCTAGCGATCGGAGATTGAAATCCAGTTTTCCCTCTTTGCCTGCACAGCTAAATTTCCCACCCAGACACTCTCCATCTCCATCCCTGATTACTGGAACCTCCTTCCTCAGACTCTCTAGTACATGTAAAATATAGCTGTTTGTCATATTGTCCTACCTCCTTCTTGTCATACAGGTGTCTCTGAAAACTATCAATGAATCCTTTCCCCTTTCCACCTTCAGGCAGTGCTTCTCCCTGTTTTTCCATTCACTGAGTCTTAAAGCACCATTGCTCCTTCCCTAACATCCATTATAAAAACATTTCTGCTTGCTTGCCTCAGATGTGCTTCTGTACCTCCACCAATCCTACCTCTATATCTGGTTTCCTTTACCACAGGAAATACACCAGCTTCTCCCCAGAGTTCCTCTAGAGCAATTTATCTTAAGACTGAAGGTCCAGAAAGGCTTAGGCTTTATGCAAATACAAAGCAATGTCCACGTTTGATGTCTGTGTACAGCCCTATTTGCATATTCTGCCTTTTAAAATTTTCATGGAGAAGTTATTTCTGTTTTCCAGCCTTGCTCCCTCATTACAGTGCCAGGTATACCTACAAGACTGCCAGAATGGCTAAGGAGAAATGTAAAACGAACAATACTACCAGACATATGGACATCTTTAATTAGGATGAAAATTGAGAAAAAACCCAACCTGAACCACACCTTCAGCACCTAGATTTATGATTTAGATATATTACTGGTGGCAGCTTAGTGGAATCTCTTCAGTCAGAACCTGTAGCTACAAGGAAAAGAAGAGGCAGGAGGCACTATTCCGTGATGAAAGGAGGAAACATAAGCTCAGACAATTTGAAGAAAACATGGTTATCTTCACCATGGTTTATTTAGATACTGCAGCAGAGGAGCCCTGAGACCCTTACTTCCTTGCCAGGAACACACTTGTATGCACTCCAATTCCTCCCAGTCAAGGCTTAGGCTCTGACCACATGAAGTGCCTACCCTGCCAGAGCTTTCCCTCCTCCTAGCACTAACCCCAGCTGAGTGGAGAAGTCCTTCCAGCTGCAAAGGGGCAGAGAGCGTCATTAAGCACTCTGCCCCATTGCACTTCAGCACCTGCATATAATCTCAGAGGAAGTGGGAAGGCAATGCTCCACTCAAGGAACCCTTTTAGCTCCCACGTGAGCAGTTTGGTTGCTGTACTGTGAGGCTGACACAGTCCAGATTAAATAAGAGAGATGACAGGGGAAAGGCTGAAAGTTTCTCCCCAAAGTCTATATCAATCCCTTTGCCTTTCTAGAGAAATGAGACATCCTAGACTGTCTAACTACTTTAACACCTTCAAGAGATCAGTCCAGAGCTCGACTTTCCTCTTGAAATACTATATTTCTCCATTCATCCTATTTCCAGGTGCCACCCCTGACAACCCTCCACTACACTTATGTTTAGTGAATAGCATATACTGGATTTGTCCTCAGAGGCCAACAAGGTACATGCTGGATACATTTTCAGGGCAGCTGGACAGCATTACTGGACTACTGTTAAGAGCAGGTTGCTATTAAGCAGACGATAGCTCAAACCCAGCCAGCACCAGCCTAAGTCAGGACAACTGCTCACACACATCTCCTGTCACTGCCTAGTCAAGTAAAGGTTACAAAGCACATTCTGATTATGTGCTTTCTGTATTATATCTGTTTTCTTCCTCCTTTTCTCATTCTTAGGTGGTTGCTTGGGTTTTTCTTCTCATACAGCATTATGAGCCTGGGATGGCTCTGTAAGCGGCTCTTAGCACATTGTGCAAGCTAACAGAATACAAATGATTATATAAATAATAAAGCTGCTGAAGATTTTCTTGTCACTGCTTTCTCTGCTCCATTGGCTTGACTTAAAGCACACATTAAAATGGCCTCTGCTAAGTGTTATGTTCATAGCATCCATAAATAAAATTAAGATCCTGATTTAAAGAGACACTAAGAAGCTGTATCTCCTCTTGATTTCAATCAAGCTGAGATGTTCAGCACCTATGAAAATCAGGCCTGAGGCTCTATAGATGAAAACAGAAGGATTTGATGACTATATGACAGTTTGTATTCAGCAGGGCAGTTCCACTTCCTCTGTAAGATGCTCACATATTCTTTTCCAGCATATGTGTATCCCTTTAACTAATCCAGAGGTCAGGCAGGAGAGCAGCTCCAGACTGATAGCCATTGCTCACATCAAAGGACTGGCACATAACATACAACCCCTGACACCATGAGTAGAGCATCAGTAGGATAGTAACTTGTCAGGCAGTTACAGCTACAGAACAAGATCTAGCTTAGCATCACTGTTTCCATGCCTCCTGTATGAAAACTCAGCCCCACCTTCACTCTGATACTAAATGTTCATACAAATAGGGTATTGAGACAAGCCTTTGGGCTGCAAAAAAAAAATTAGACCCACCTAGCCACACCCTGTGAAAAACAATATTAGTAAAGAATCACAACACTAGGGAGAAAACTCTTGCAAGAAACTTACTTCAGGCTAGCTAGGAAGCTGACTGGCAGAAAACTTAACCTTGTTTTTCCGTAAGCTTTCTGTAACACATTTTGGAGTTGTTAATATGTGTATCACCATTAATCACAGCGATCATCACAAATTCTATTAGAAGAGATAGGAAAGAAGGCAAAATCTGACTGCAGGGCACAACATGAACAACAACTGAAACAAGTTTTGGATTTGGGCTGAGGGGTTTTTGTTGGGGTTTTGGGGTGGTTGTTTTTTGTTTGGGTTTTTTTTTTCCTCCTTCTCCCTAGGAACACTGTTCTGGTCCCTGTTGCTACACAGACAGCCCAATCTCCATTACCCATTTGTGGATTTTCTCAAAGTTGTGGATTAACTGCTTGGCAAGGGCAGCCAGCCAGCATGAGACAACATGGTTTTGGAAGCCACCTACATATTCCTGACCAATGCAGCAACTCTGCTGCATAGACTAAGACCATACATTTCAAGTCCATATGCCACATTATTGCCACATCTCCATTATACTCTTACGCTGCATTCTCCTCACATAATCTACACATACATTTTATGCTACCTTCAAATTTCATTGTTCTGGTTTATTCTAACTCTGTATCTTGCCAGATGAAATCCAGGACCTTAAAAAATTATCCTAAATAAGCTCCTAATTATTTTTTCACCTAAAAATGCTGTTTAGTAGTTAAAGGCCATTTATCTTTTTTTAATGGCTACTGCCTCAGTGCCTAGAAGATTTTAATGTTTTCTTTTGAATGGTTAACAGTATTTTTTTCTGTAGTTCGAGTACTGGAAGTATAATTCTGACCATAAGCTCATGAGTTTTGTGGCTGACGCCTTCTGTACAGCTGAATGACAAGTTAATCCTTACAGAGTTGTTGCACTATCAGCATAAAATTCAGCATCAGGGAAAGACATCGAGTGTGTAATGAAAGGCAGGAAAGAGCACTGACTTTGAAAAACCAAAAGCAGAGAAACAAAATTTGAAATAGTTACCTCTTTGAGGCAGCCCATGAAGTTGTTGCTTACTGGAGAGCCAGGTAAATCAGCAGTGCTAGGGCTCCCTCCCACATAAAAGAAGTCATCCGAGCCTAGCATGGTGTAGTCCTCCTGTGTATAGCCCGTGGTGGTAAGGATGCCATCCACCGAGATTGTCACCTGTTCAAGGCACACAACAGACAAAGAAAATCCCAGCAATGACCTTACAATCCTGAACAGAACAAGCTTTCTCCCCTATATTTTAATGTGGGTTTTATTAAGGATTTTGTTGAGATTTGGTATGTATTTTTTTAGTTCAGCCAAGCTCCATTTTCTGGTCTGCTTTACCACAATGGAAATGCTCCAGCATCTGCTTCTCCCCTTCTGCTGCATCAGCACTGTCAGGCTGACCCAGTAGTCTACCCATGAAGATGCTTTCCATCTATTCAGGCCAGAAAATGGAACTGTCCTTGAAGGATATTTCTCATATTAGCTGATTTTATGATTAATTAGTATTTATTTTAATGATTACAGTTAGTTATGGTTGTTAGTAAAAAAAAAAACAAACACTAATGAAGACGAGGTTGGTATTTTTTATTTTTTATGTTTCTTTTGCTCACAGCACACTGACAATCATGCATTCAGGGCAGGGGCGGGAGGGATCTCACTTTCAATACATTATGGATGTGCATGCCATGTACCTAGAGAGACACACACCCACCACCCACCATTTAAAAAAAAAATAAATAAAAATCAAACTCATAACAAAAATAACTAGAAAATAAATCAAAATAAAATAAAGCAAAATAAATCAATTACACACCAACAAGTGTGAGAGAAGCAGAGATGGGAAAGAAAGAAAAGAAACACAAAGCGTGCACACACTGCACTTTGACATGTCATGCCAATATATCTGGAGCTCAAAGAGATGACAGGAAAAAAGAGAAGAGAGAAGGGAGGGGATCATAAAGGAGAGATAGAGAAAAAATTATTTCACACCTGCATGCAATCAAAAATAAAAATACCAAACAAACACCGTAATAATAAAAAAATCTCAAAACCAAACAGAAATGTCCCCAAAACATCTAACCCCAAACATATGGAGGGTGAAGTGGGATGGAAGGAGAAGGAGGGAGAGAAGCAAGTGAATTTGACGTGTTTTGCTTAGATGTTGTTAGTGGTTTAAAGGGAAGATGGAGGAAAATAGATCGAGGCCAGGAGGAGACGGGCGAGTCACCAGACGTGGACATGCCATGCAGAGTGTGTACTGAAACAAACAACCGGCTGAGCTCCTGTCGGCCACGGCAGGTAGAGGTCAGAGAGAGAGAAAGTGAGAGAGAGAGCAAGAGGGAGGAGGAGGAGGAGAGAGAGAGCAGGGAGGGAAGTGGGGGAAAATCAGGAGAAAGAGGACAACTCCGGCCAGTTTGCCTGTAATAGCCGTTGCCACAACAAAAGGATGAGAGAAAAAGAGAGCCTTCACCACCACGGACTAGAGGCCCTGCAATGGTTCTGATCTAGAAACCTTCAGAGTAAAAAACAAAAACCAAGAGGGGAGAAAAATCAAAATGAAAACCAAAAGAAAAGTGAGAAAGCTAAACTCAAAAGCAAGGGACAAAAAACCCCAACAATTTATCACTGGAATGGAAAAGGAAAACTAAAGAGGCAAGTGAAGAAACCAATAAAAGAAATGTCCAAACCCCATTTCCAGAAGAGTTGTGTTAGTTGCTTTTGGTGCTCATTCTTCCATTAAAAAAGAAGAAGAAAAAAAAGGAGTAAAAAAGAAAATGTTTTCAATGAAATGGAAAAAAAATTAAAGGAAGAAGTAAGTATAAAGGAGGGAGGGAAAAAGAGGGGGTAGGGGGAGGAAAAGGCAGGTAACACACGGCAAACCCAAAAAAAGAGACAATAAGAATGATATCTACCAGACAATGTAGTTTGTTTACCATAGCGTGTCCAATGCCTGAGTGCTTTGCGGAAAAGGGGGAAGAAAGGAAATTAAAAAATCGTGAACAGAACGATTGTTAATTAAAATAACTAAAAGCAAAGATGAGTCGTTAGGGTGTTAGTACATTAGTTGGTTAGTAAAAATGACACATTGCATGAATGGTCTAGTGTTAGTCTTTCAAAAAAAGGCATGGGGCACCTGAGACACACAAAGTGAGAAAAAGGACAATATGACCAGGACTCTATGGGGAACCATGCCATCTAGACTGTAAAGAAGAAGGGTGCTCCCTAGTCTTCCCACCCTGGTATTAGTCATTAACTTCAACCCTCATATACATTTTTCAGGACTGAAACAAAGTTAAAACAGTGCAATACTTACTCTTCAAATGTTCATCAAGGTGCTTCCCTCAGATAAGAACCTTACCCTCAGAGATGTACATGCACAGCACAATTTGCCCCTTCAGCTTAAACCCAACCATGACTCCCTTCTTCCACCCAGCACCACCCACCTACATTCCTGCATCTCTTTAAAGCCTCACTACCCCCCAAGTGTTGCAGAGTATCACAAAAGCAGGCCAATATTTCCTTTGGCTGGAGGATACAGATGAAGATGAGTCCAAGACTCTGAGTCTTCCTTCCAAGTGTCCCAATCTGCAGGTTTCTTTACAGCAGGTGAATTTGTGACTTCCAGAAGAAGCACACAAAAATGCCTGTGCTTGACTGTTTGCCTGTATCTCACTTCTGTTATCCTAACGTACTGGAACTGAACCTCTCCTACTGGAGAAAGAAATGTGTCAAGGAATCGTGTAGGAAGAATTGTCACTTGTGTCAAGGTTGAAGACAAAAGATTGACAAGATTTAGTGTCTCTCCTGTTATACTGCATCTGTATTACCGAGGAGCTAGCAGAATTCACCAGTCAGCTCATTTAGTTGGGTTTAGCAGAACTTTGCAGATACTTTGTTAATCCCTCCCAATCACCTTCATTTAAAAATTAAAGACTCTATACAATGTTTTCTTGTTTGCTTTTTAGCAGCTGGGGAACTCAAGATCTTCATAGCAGATTTTGCATCGTGACTAGCTGTGGCATTAATAGTGAAATGCAGCCCATGGAGGCTCCAAGTCATTGTTCCAGTGTGACTGAAGTTGGCAAGAACTACCCTAAATTACACAAGCGAGATTTATGCTGCATCAAGTAAAAACTATCTGCTTGAACATTTCAGAGAGTTGTGCATTGACTAATCAAATAATATTATGAAAACTTTGAGACATTGAATATAATGTATCAAGTCTATTTTATTTGTCTATGGGAATGAAATAATATTCTGTACTTGGGTATAACAAGCACAAACTCCTGAATTCTTCATCATGGAAGTCTCACTTGCAGTGATATGTTGTGTTAGCAAATCCATTTTTTCAAACAAGGGAGTTGGCATATGGGTCAAGGGGGAAGAGCATGCTAAAAATGAGACAGCATGTCAGCAGGAGATCTGAAGATAGACATGATAAATCTGACCTTCAGTCTCTTCCTCCTGCCCCTAGACCATACTGCCCCAAACATGCTCTGAAAGCCCTGGTAAAATACAGCCATGATCCTATTTCTAGCAAAGTGTTTCACAAGGCACAAAGAGGGCTTAGTTTTAACTGAAATAATAAGATAAATAAACAAGAAGATTTGTTTTGACATTAACAATCACTGCTCAAGGGAATCTGTGGGTTCACTTGGTTTGTCTCTAAGGAGATTAACTGCTGTGATAGTCATTCGATCTAAAAACAAGCAGCACTTAGTACTCTCCTAGCTTAGCTACAAAACATTTAACAATTCAAAAAAAATACTGGGCAAAAGTCCAGCTATTAAAGTTCTGCTCTATTTCTAGAAACAGCAGAAAAATTATGCAAATCCTCCTCTCCCTTCTCCTAACCCCAAAAACTGGAGAGGAAAAGACTAGATGGCATCCTGAAGCTGCTGATAGCCTGTTTACCTGGAAATTTTTAAGCTTCCTATATATTCCTATAATATTTGGGTTTAAGTTCATTTAAAGTAAAAATATGTTTATCTCCAGTGCAATGTTTCCAAACCAATTACAAGGGGGTTGCTGATTTCCTTATAAAGCTTGAAAATTCAGGGGCAATACTTTTTGTTGGGGTTTTTTGTTTGGTTTTAGAGTGGTTTTTTTTTGAGGAAACATGAGCACAGCTGGACACAAGACTTCCAAATGACCTATATTATACTGCAACTTTGCAGGTGAGTTTACATCAGGAAAGATGCAGAGTCAATAATTTCTTAGATACCAAATTATTTAAGATATACAAAATTATATTGGATGCAATGAAGGACAAAACGTATAATTTTATAAATGATAAATGATCTTTGTCCTTTATTACATCTTCTATATGAAGATATCAAAGATATGAACCTATATATAGGTTCATAGTCTGTCTGAAAAAATGGTAAAGTCAGAGAAACTCTCTCTAATATTCACACAGACAAAACCAGGAGACATAAGCTGGTGAAAGCTTATGTCAGAATGGAGGAAAACAAAACTCCTTATCCTGTGCTTTATTTAGAATTGTGTCTTTATCTTTTTTTTCTTTTGTTAAATTAATAATTTACAAGATATACAAGATATAGAGTGACCAGTCTTAGTTGTTTCCTGAAAAATGTCTATAGCAGGTATTTGTTATCAGTCATTTAAATCTTCAATCTTTTCCAAACTCTTTATCCTGAAGATTGAAGGGTTTTAAGACTTCTTCATCCCTAGCAATATCAATTAAAAGTAAGAATGCACAAGACCTGACAGGGAGGCTTCAGCATTCAAGGTTTCTCCTTATGAAAACTGTGGTTAAACTTACCAGTAATTCTGGGGCGACATCTTTCAGGACTAGCAGAATTGCTTCTCCTCAAGGCCTTATCAATTCCATTTTCTGGTCAGTTTTAGGTTCTGGGTCAATGTCTTAATTTGAAATTAACTAATCAGACATTAATATGGAAGTATCCAAGGAAAAGATTACTCAAAAAAATTCCAGCCTTATTGATATTTATTGGTTGAACTGTAGTCTGTCATGCCTATCTGTAGAATTGGACCCCAAATCACCTCTGCTACTTATTTTTAATTTGATTTTATGACTGGCCTTTCTTTGGAAAGAGCACAGCCACCTTATTAAAACATCCTCTCTCTTGCCCAGTCAGGCTGGACCCTTTAAGAATTCAGAATCACATGAAAACATCCATAGTGAATAAATAGATCAGGAGGATTAAAAATCTGTGGTGCTGCTTAACTGGCAAGTGACTCACCTGCTTTCTAATAATCACCAAAGCACTGTCCTGGTCTAATCAAAGACTAAGAGGCGTAGACATATTCCCATTTAACCATGAAGCAAGAAAAAAAAAACAACACACTAGCTGAAAGATTAGGAAAAGAAGATGAGAGCTTCCCATTCACAGTTTTGCCTGTGACCCTTCCTCACTTTCTGCTTCTTCAAGATCCCCAACAATCTTGGCATGAAGCAAGGAGGTATTTTGCCTCAGGCACGTTTTCCCATTGAAAACCCATTTCCGACAAAACCAAAAAGTATTATTAACTAAAAGGACCAGTAAGTTATAGTGAGATATTCAGAGATCAGCCATTCTGAAACCAACTAAAAAAAAAAAAAATGCATCAAATAAAGTCGTATATTCTAACCCTTCCAGACTAACAAACCTCAACTGGTTGATGCATCTCCCTCTACTGGATGGATGGGAATGTTTGAATGAAATAGGATCATTAAGACTCTGCTGCTGCATAAGAAATTAAATTTGCATCTGCATATCGATTATTGAAGACAAACTCATGTTGCCATAAGTAAGAACTCTGCAGTCTCATGAAAGTGTGATGACAGATTTTTTCACCAAAGACTCAGACATCCTGAACATGTAGAAATGCAAGGAGTCACATGGGAAAGACAAATAAGTATCTTCAGCCCCAAATGCAAATATTTAAAAGAAAGATATGAAGTGCCCATGACAGATAAATTGTCCACTGACCTCTAATAGCAGAGACTGTTTCTGATCCCTGGCACTGACTACCCTATAGCCACAGATACATTTTACCTTAGCTACTGTAAAATGTTACCACAAATGCTGTTTTCTCAGCAAATAGCATTGTATAAACTTAAATAAAATTATTAAGGATTTGTAAATATTCACATTAATGAGCAAATTAACAGATCATATTGTTTTCACAAATTGATTTAAAAATCCTAGCTTACAAGCTATTTCTCTTGCCTCTACCAATCAGCAAGACACCAAACAGCTCCTATTCACAGTGTAAGCCTAATTTATCATGCAGCAGATGGGCCTTAGTGACTTGATATGTTCACTAGCTTTCAGAGCAAGGTTATTTAATTTTATGTTATCTATTTGTATTTGAAATTATATTTCATAAGGAAGGCTTAAGGATTTTAAGACTAGCCTACTACCAAATACGTCACCTGATAGAGTTGTCTGCTTAAAAAAGCAGCGTGCAGATGTGCAAAATTATAGTAGTAAAATCAGAAAAACTTTCCCAAAGTGGAATTGTAGGGTGCTGGATTGATCTGGAATTGCTTGGCTTTTTTGATCCTTCCACTTTTCCACTCCTCACAGCCAACAGAAGAGTCTCATAGGCAGAGACACAAGAAATAAAGTAGAATCTCATTAGAGAAAGAAAGGATTGAAAAAAAAAATCAAAAGGAAGAAAAGAAGAACAGAGAATCAAGAAGACTCAGAAAGACTCCAGCCAATTAATTCCAAAGCTATAAAGTTAAAATAATTACACACATACCCACCAGTCTGCATACCGACACACTACATGCACACACAAAAGAAAAAGTAAAGGAGAAACAAAAGACTTCCAGAATTAGAATTATGGTATCATGGCAATGATTAAACCAATTAGCAAAACTGAAAGAATAAGGAGAGAGGTGTAGAGCATTGGCTGTTGGAAAAAGACTTGGTTCCCACAGTAATTAAATGCAACAAGAATATTACTGATAAGATTGAATCATAATTAAGGAAGTAACAAAATTTAAAAGAACAGAAAAAGAGAAAAGGAAAAGGGAGATGAAAGTAAAGTTATGTCACAAGTTTTTATTATTAAATCAAACTAGAAAACCCAGAAAATTAATAAAGTGGAAATGAAGATATCACAACAGGGATAAATTCCCATCAACTAATGGTTTTTCACTGTCCTTTAGATACCAAGATCCAGAAGGTGAAGAAACTCTAGTAATTCCACTGAGCATCCCCATTTCTCCATCACTCTTCTCCCATCTGCCCATCCCAATACAAAAGAACAAAATTTTCCCTAGCATTTTCTCCCCTTCACCATTACCTGCCGCAGGTTGCGTGTCACCTTAACGTCGTGCCATGAGTTGTCATTGAACTTGCCATTGACGGGCTCCACAATGGCCTCGAAGGCCCCAGACCCCAGGTTAATGACCAGTGAGACCGCACCATCTTTCAGGGCCAGGTTGACATAATCAGCTGACTTGCCGGTGTGTAGAATAAGCCCATTGCGTTGCCATGTCTTGAAGGAGAGGGTGATCTCATCACTGCTGCTCTGGATGGGGTTTTGTGACAGGTCATAGCAAAGGTATTCAGAACCACGGAAAGTAGCCATGTTCTCATCTCGCGCTGAAAAAACAGGGAAACAAAGCAACTATTCAGCAGTCAGTCACATAGAGATGTAATGTTATAATGAAATTTCTAAGCAATCCCACAGCACTGTTAACGTTCTATACAACTGTGTGTCATGGCATACTAATGACTGTACCGGTCCACTTGTAACACGGCTATCAGAATTGACGGCAGGGTCCTTAGTACCGAAGAGTTTCAGTGCCGTGCTTTCAGTTTCACTGCAGCTCTGTCACCATAGGGACCGTTCAAAAGTATGCAGCAGTCTATGAAAAGTACATTCAAAGACACTGCTATAAGACACTTCACATCCTTTTTTGGAGAATGATGGAAAACCTTACTATTTACAACATAGCCATCACATATGCATTGTTCCAAAATAATTCAACATTTCCTAGAGTTTAGTATTTAGATTCATCGCTAATGTCATCTGAACTATCTTAACCCATCTGCCAGGCAATTTAAGACAGGCATCAGAATACAATCCTGACAAAGCTGCCCCTTCCTTTCAACTGATGCAAGACCAAGCAGACAAGAGAATCATATGAAGTGCCCTACGGTTTCCTTCTCTGTGAGCATGTGAGAAGTCCACATAAAATGTTTTGTTCACAGATATAAGTAATGGTGTTGCTGGTAAACTTCACCTGTTTGATCACATTATGCAGAAAATCTGTACTAGACAACCTTATCTTTTTCATACAGGAAAAATAAACATGGGGGAATTATTCACAGCATGTGACCTGAAATATTTTCTCGTTAAGAAAAAAAGTCTCTTATGTAGAGTAAGGAAAACCACTGAATTAATATCTTAGCAACTGGAGGCAGCATTCGAATACCACAGAAACCCTTCATGGGAGCTGGAAGTCTTCCTCCTAGTACCTGGGCTTCCACAGTCACCCAGAGCCAGCTCTGCTGCCATATCACACTTGCGTGGCTCAAGCCAGCTGTCTACCCTAGTTTTGCCCCATGAAGGCAATACAGAATGATGATGGTAAAGCATGCAGAAGAGCTGTCTGTAGCTCATTCCTACCAGTGCTATCTGGGGTAACATGGTACTTAGAATGGAGTTTCTACAGATCACCCCACTCCATATTGCAGTACCTTTATGACTCCCAGCTGTGAAAGTGAGTGTGAGCATTAATAACTGTGTGGTACGAGCAGTCAAACTATCATTGCTTACAATCCACAGCATAAAGCAAGTGCTGGTGCAATTGCCATTGACATTAATAGCATTTTTCTGCTTCATTTTGTCTCATTTAGTAATCCTAATACAGATTAGCCAGAATTTATTAGTACAAGACTGAAGGGAAAATACTTGTTGTCATAGATGTTCTTGAAAAATTAACTACATGATAAAATCTGTGCTCTCGCGGCATGACACACTGGTGACAAAACAGCAGTGTTGCAACATCAACATATATCATCCTCAAGTGATAGGTCTGCTTTAAGCAGAGGCTTGTGCAGTCTTGATTGAGGGTATCACAGAATAAACTCATTAAAAAATCTGGGCACTGAAAAGGCCCAGATGTGTGTTTGGACTTACGTAAGCAGAACATTTGTCTATATACACCCCTGCGAGCAAACAGTAAGACAAATTATTCCATGCAACAGTATAGGCTGGGAGGCAACTGGCTCAAAGTCAACTTTACAGAAGAAGACCTGAGGGCCCCAGCAGACAAGTTGAGCACAAGTCAGCAGTGCCTGCCCTTTCAGTAACAGCCAGCTGCATCCTGGGCTGTATTAGCAAGATGGCAGCCAGCAGGCCCAGGGAAGCAGTTCTTCCACTAATGGACACTTGTGAGATCAAATCAGGGGCACTCTGTGCAGTATTGAGCTCCCCTGTACAAAAATGGCTTTAACATACTGGAGTCCAAAACACTCAGGGTGCTGAAGTAGGTGATGCCTATTACAGAGAGGCTGAGAGAGCTGCCTCAAGATGACACAAGGAAAATCTTATTGCTCCATACAACAACTTAATGGGAGGACATAGAGAGTATAAGGCCAAATTCTTCCCAGAAGTCTGCAGAAGAAGGGTGAGGGGCAACACACATAGTATAATACAAGAAATTCTCATTCTATATGAAAAAAATATTTCATTTTGAGAACAGCCAAACAGTAGGAAAGGCCTAGAGAGACTGTGACATGTCTGTCCTTAGAAATACTGAAAACTTGATTATGTACAGTCCTGAGCTGCCTTCTGTAACCGGACCTTTTCTGAGCTAGCGGTTGGCCTACATGGCCTCCGGAGGTCCTTTCCAAATTACTTAGTTCTGTGATTCTATTCTGAATACATTTAACTACCATCAAGGAGTGCATATGCTTTTGTCAGTGTTCAACCAGCCTAAGCACAGAGGGCTGATGTTGACTGCAGTTCTGAAGTCAGAGCCAAGCACTTAGCTTTCTCTACAATTCCCATGTCTAGTCACTCCTGATGCATCAGAAGGGAATGTGTAACAATCAAGTCGGACACATGCTCTATGTACCTGCAGGTAATTCCCACCAAATAGCCAGTGTCTGAGGGCAGGAGTCAAACACGGTCATTATGACTGAGCCTTTTTCCCACAGCTGCAGATGTGCAAAGCACTGAATACATATTTAACGTCTTTAGGAAGAGGGGTGTGGGGGGTTGATTGTTCACTCAGTACAAGACATATTAATAGGGCTCATTTTCACTTTCTCAGTCACTTAGATGAAATCTCACTGGTCTACTTGGTATAAAAGAGAAGGCAAAGGGTAGATTAGAAATCTAAATGGTAATTTAAGGCAGCCACTGCAGACTCATCAAAACAGAGCAGAGAAAATTCAGAGAGATATTACTCTTACTTGTACTACTGGTTTTAATATAAGGTGCTATCAACCCACCTCTGCACACAACTGCATCACCTGCCTGTTTCTTCCAGTCATCTGCTGCTGACCTTTGTCATAGACAGGATTCTGGGCCTGATGCATCTTTTTATCCTTTGCTTTGGGGAGAATGTCAACTATTTCTGTTTCATATGCTGTTATGTTTTCTTTTTCTCTCTCCAGTGGCTGCTCTGGATAGACACTCAAATTTGCAGATCACCACACACTAAAGTCTCTCTAGCCAATTCAAATTCACATCTGTCCACTTCATGCCTCATAAGTACAACTCCCAAGGTCAACATACTTTCTAAAACTGTACTCTCAAAACCACCAATTCCTAAACAGTTTACCAGTGCCCGTGTGGATGACTGGTTTACCAGGCTTGCGAAAGGCTTTAGTGCACAGATTAGGCTCCAGTCACTGAAGAGCTTGCCTGTGTATTCCTCCAAGCTACAACACAGTAGCCCATGTCAGGCTACATGAAAGACTTTTTAACAAGCACATCCCTTCCATGCTGCCCTGCCTGTTAGGGCACTCTGACATATGTGATAATTGTGACCATAACGCACATGAGAACTACCAGACAGCATGAAGGGGAAAATGGGAAACAAGTTCTCTCCACAATGTATGATGAGAAAAAGCCCTGCATAGGCTGCAGAACTCACAGCATTTCCATAGTGATATCTGAAAGATGAGAGAAGTGACCTGGTTGTTGTGTGTTAGCTTGTGATCCTTACGCTGTACATTTCTGAAGGCTCCACAAATTGCCTTGTCATATTTATGGCTTCTGTGTTCTTTAAACAGTGATAGTGTACCAAGGAATTTCTGCACAGCAACACAGCTAACCTAGAATAGCTAAACTTAAGGCCCAGCTCGAAGTTAATAGGAATCCTTGTTTTATGTTACATGAAGCAATAGATCAAACCTTGGTTTTGCTGGGATGTGAAACCCTGCATATAGTAAGTGATAATAACTTGAACTGATGGTCTAGTTTTTCAAGTATGACAATGCAACTGCATAAAGCAACATTTATTTAAAACAGCATTTAGAATATGTTTACAAACTCTTGATTTACATTATTTGCAAGCTTTCAGTCCGTTAATACCAAATTTACAAAAATCAGAATCTGAAAGCAAGTTACGACATATAAGCAATTAAATATTCCATTTCATTAATACTAATGTAAACCCGTTATTTTCTGAGATGTTCACATAAATTCTCTGCAACAACAAGGATTTGCAGAGATCCAAGGCCTGCACGGAACTTCACATTCAGACTTAAACCTTTGACATATTCAAAGCCTCACAGAAATCCAGAATAGAAGCAAAACCCATCATCTTCAAACTGACCAACACAGACCTTTTTCTTGAATGAATGGAGTCACCCATCACTTCTTAAAGTCGGAAAGCCTTATCATCTCTGACTAACCACTAACAGACACAGCCAGCACACTAAGCATCTACCATCATCACCCCACTACAAAGCCACTTTTGCAAGTCTCAGATCTACACCTGTTGAAATCCTCAAATCAGCTGTCAGTACACACTTCATGCTGAGAACAACAGAAACAAAAGCATGGCCAACAACTGCCTAAGCCAAGCTCCTGCATCTGCTCATCCCTACAGAAACCACAGAGTTTGCTGAGTCTTAGGTTTCCAGAGGAGATAAAGGCTGGGGATCTTTCCATGTTGTGGAAGGCTATATTGTCTGTTCAGGAGAGCCAGTCAGTGATTTTAACCTCAGTTTTCACAATGAGAGCTGTTGCTGTGTGTTCCTGTCGAAGCTCCTTCTATGAAGGAAGACTCAAATATTCAGAATTCACAGCATCACTAGGAAGTAGAAAATATTTGGCATTTTGATTTATGGGTGAGGAAACTAATGCACAGACATTTTAATGGATTTACTCATGGCAACCAAGAAAATCAATAGCAGAAAATCACAGAATCACTCTGGTTGGAAAAGAACTTTAAGATTGAGTCCAACCACTAACCTAACTCTACCACATCCACCATTGAACCATGTCGCCTGGCCCCACATCTTCATGTCCTTTAAATGTCACCAGGGATAATGATTCAACCACCTCCCTGGACAGCCTGGTCCAGTGCTTGTCAACCCTTACACCATGTGTCTGAGGGCACTTTCCAAATGCTTCTTGAATATTGTCACGCTTGGTGCCATTACTGCTTCCCTGGGGGCCTGTTCCAGTGATCCACCACTCTCTGGGTGAAGAACCTCTTCCTCATGTCCTAAACCTCTCTTGGCACATCTTCCTACCATTCCCTCAAGTTCTATCATTGGTCACCAGAGAGAAGAGACCAGCACCTGTTCCTCCCCCCTTCCTAGTGAGGCAGCAGTAAGGTGCAATAAGGTCTCCCCTCAGTCTCCTCTTCGCCAGGCTGAACAGACCAAGTGACTTCAGTCACTCCTCATACAGCATCCCCTCTAAATCCTTCACCAACTTTGCGGCCTTCCTCTGGACACATTCCAGTAGCTTTATATCCTTTTTGTACTGTGGTGCCCAAAACTGCACACAGTACTGAAGATGGGGCGACACCAGTGGAGAGTAAAGTGGGACAATCACCTCCCTCGACTGGCTAGCAAAGCCATGCTTGATGCACCCCAGGACTTGCTTGACTCTCCTCTCTGCCATGGCACACTGTTGGCTTATGATCAACTTGCTGCCAACCAGAACCCCCAGATCCCTTTCCACAGGCTCTCCAGCCTTTGACTCCACAAGATATATGTATATCCAGGGTTACCA
>VZZY01012629.1:18454-34012 GCA_013400335.1 Eurystomus gularis | reverse complement strand
GATGTGTGTGGTGGGGGGGGGTTGGGGGGGGGGGGGGGGGGGGGGGGGGGGGGGGGTTGGGCTAGATGACTCTGGAATGTCCCTTCCAACCCAATGCATTCTGTGATTCTAAGATCAGGTGTCTTTAATTTTTTTTTCTCTATTACTGGGCAAGCTCACACATTTTCTAGTTTCCAGGTGAGACTAGTGATGTCTAATTACTAAGGAAACATGCCAGAGGGTCTGGAAGAAAAGTAAAGGTCCCAATATAAAAGCTGCTGTCTAAGAAGATAAGATATACCAGGAAGACAATTTTCCGTACTTGTTCTTGTTGAGCTTTTCCTTACATGAAATGGTAGAATAGGAGATGAAGTGGTGGTGGGAGATATTGTGGAAGAAATCAATAAAAAGAAAGGAAAAAAAACGCCCAGGCCAAGTGTTAATCACCCGGGGATCTAAACAAATAACTACTAAAAACTAGCAAAACTACTAACCTCTTCCCTGAAACTGTTTTCATAGCAGAGACCTGGAAAACAGCTAAAGACGCACAAGAAACTATAGGTTCCCAAGCCTGACATTCACAGTAAACAAATCATAATAGAAAGTGTAAATAAAGTACAGAGTTATGGTCACTTGACTAAATATGATCTATTAGGGAGAAGAGCACAAGGTAGTTTTTTAAAGGAAAATCATGTGTCACAGCATCACTGTATTTCTCTGAAAATTTCATCAAGCCCGGCTGTCGGAGTCTATAAAAGCATTTGATCATTTCATTTGAAAGTTTTCACTGAGAGTTCTTTAGGAGAAAAAGTACCTATGGCATAGGAGAAGAGGATCTTGCATGGATAAATAATTGATGAAAAGACAGAAAGTGAGAGCAAACTGTCTGTTTTCACAGTGGAGGTGGTCACCAGTAGGGTTACATGGGGATTTGTGCTAAGATCAGTGCTGTTGAATAGACTGGTAAAGAAACCGAGAAAGGAGAAGAGCCAAAGCACAACAGTTGCTGAAAAGGCAAAGTAGTTCAGAACAGTAAAAATAAAAGACATCCGTGAAGAAGTGCAGAGAACTTCTTCAGGATTCAGTAAAAGACCAACTATAACATAAATAAATGTGAAGGGAACACTCAGAAACCAAAAAACCAAACCATGCTACCCTGACATAAAATTATGCTCCCTGAACTAGCCCTTGACATTCAAGGAAAAAGCTTTATAGTATAACAGACAAAGAAACATCAATTTGGAGTCCAGCAGTAGTCTACGAAGCAAATCAGTTTTCAGACATAATTAGGAAGGAACTCCATAAGAGATAGAATACCATTACAGACTTTCTCAAGTTCCTGGTGGTCACCATCCTTCAACTGTGTGCAGTTTTGATATTCTCTCATCCATCTTCAAAAGGATGTAGCTAGCAGAGCAGATAGGTCTTAGCAAAGAGTGAAAAAAGGTGACCAAAGGTGGAAGATATTCTGGACAACCAACAATGAAATTGTAGAGGTCTCTTCTGTCTAAAAAGAAGAGCTGACTGAGATAAGGTAAGACAGATATTTACATTCAGACAGCGTATTTTAATTGCTTCTAACATGGTTTGCTCACCTGTATCCTAATGTTGCTGTCAAATAGCTAAACACAGATCTTAGTAGAATATAAGGGGATCTTTAAGAAGTACTTTCAAATAACATTTGTATGGAAAAAGCATTATTTCTCATTAACTGTGGTCACCACCAAATATAAAATGTTAGTGTGAATCTTAGTCTGTGCATGCAGTTGGAAAATACATCAATGAACAGTTTATAATAGACCTCTGCATAAAATCAGGTTACGTTGCTGGGCAGTTATCAGTCTGAATTTTCTATTGCAGATGTCTAAAGCCAGTAATTATCACTCTCACTATGAAAACAAACAAACAACAACAAAAAAACCCCAACCAAACAAAACCAAAACCACCAAACCCAAATACCAACAAATACCTCCAAAGCTGAAATTTTGTGGAACCATGAAGAAATCCTGTTGTACTCTAAAAAAGAAAGAAAGAAAAAAGAAATTAATCAACAAGGTCCATTCCAGTAATAACTGTCAAAAAACTGCATAACCCTTTCCCTCAGATCCCTCAGATTACAAAACCTTACTTAGGAGAGAAGATGTTTGCAGTTCAAGAGAAAAAAACAGAAATGTGGGGAAAATAAAACCAGTCCCCTCCTTCACCTACACTGTGTTAGGAATCAATAGCAGAAGTGCAGTTAAAACCCTAGCAGAAGGTATCTTAGATCTATGTAAAGAAAAAGTCCTTAGTCTTTCTAAACACAATAGACATCAGCACAACAAAATAACAAATGGTCACTGTGCCTGTCACCAGTGGAATTAGCCTGGTAATATACACATCAAGCAGGACAGCAGTTAATAAGATATAAAAAGGTAGTAGGCTAAGTTTTTTCAACACCCAGATAATGCAAAGCCCTCTTCTAAATAAGCATAACAAAAGAGTGGAAATTCCTCTGAAAACGTGGTAATTTTCAAGTGCATTGAACTCAAATATGATACGATGAAAAATCTCCAAAATAAGCATAAAGATAACATTATTAACATAAGAAAAAGCACTTCCAGTACTGGAATGTGATATATAGTATCAGGGCTATAATGAGCAGAATTACCTTTGATCCCTTCAGTTTTAAAATCAGAGTCTATAACTATCTTCAAGCTCTTTTATTTTTCTGACACAATCATTATTAAAAAGCAGCCACTCAACACTAGAAAATATGGTGAAGGAATTAAAAGATGCATGCAGACAATACACAAAATGCTACATTAAAAAATAAGGAGTATAGTAAGTAAACAGGCTATAAGGTCAGTGTCATAAGCAATATATCTCCATTTGTGCTCAACCTGACATTAAAAAGTCAACCCCCATTCTATCTCCCTGAGCATCTACAAACTAAACTTTACACATCTTGAAACAGAATCAGTTTTTCATTGATATGGCTACAGACTACTCAGTGAAAATACCTTCTGTAGCAAAGGAGAAACTGTCAGGTAATGGAAAATGGAAATGATGGAATAAAATGCTACTGATATATTCAATTAAATGTGAATGTATGCCTGTAAAGCCTCTCAGAAGACCTGCAAAATAGTAGAATAATTTACAAATAGCATTTTATATGTATAAATCTAGACTTGTGTAAAAGTTTAATATTTTTTTCTTAAAAGTTCCACATAGCTTGGGCCTTATTTTCAACTGGTTCCAAGCAGTATATTGTAAAAAAAAGTCATGAAAATTCATGATATTTTGACACAAACTGTTGCCTTGCTGATCAGCTTGTCATAGCTTAATGACCTCACATGGCAGTTTTAACTGTAGCACAGAGATACCAGAGTTTGCAGTAAACCAGCTGGCTTGAAAAAACTGAGAGTAGTTTAGCCATGGCTGTGTGAATATACACTCTGGGTAATTTGACCATAGCCTCTCCGCACCATAGCTATAGTGCTTGCCATTCCTGAGCTGGTTTCTTCAAAATTAGGGGAAGTACCTCAAACTTTGAACTGACAATAGTTGCATGGAGAATTTCCTAATGACAGAAAGGACCATGGCACATATTTGTTCAATGTAGGTTCAGATTGGCAAAAATTATGTAACACTAGCAGGTGCAGTCCCAGAGCTGTCTACAGTATTCAGAGACCAAAATTAGGATGGCACCTTGCACTGCAAATTTTTATCTCCTTTCATTTAGACTGCAAATAACATACAATCTCAATAATCTGACCACTTACTATTACTATGTTGAAAGTCAATATTGAAATAGTTTGATCAGGGTAATGTGCTATTTTTTATCTATTCTGAGACCCAATAATGTTGCTTGTATTGGGGCATTCAAATTAGGTACACTGTCTAAAAATTCATTACTACATATTACTCAGTATAGGAATCACATTACACTGTCCCACAAAAAGTCTGATTTTGTCATTAAATAGTTTCATTAAAAAATACAATAAAATAAAAAATTTGTTGCTCTGCAGTAGACAGGTTTTCCGTTGGCCAATAATGAATGGTATTCAGCTGCAGAATGCAAGAACCGTTTTTTTTTTTTTTTCCCTGCATGGAAATCAGAACAGTTAGCTGGAAAAATATAATATCAGTTAGTAAATGATTTTGTATTTCTTTCAGTGAAAAAATGTAGCCTGCTGCCCAGTCTCCAGTTATACATCCTGGCTTTCAATAACACTGCAGGTTGTGAACAACCTGTTACTTGTGTTGTTTAGATAACATGAAGTGCATGAGCAGGTAGGGAAGTCTGCAGGAGGTGAAGGGAAATAGTGAGTAAGACCATGTAGGTCCCAAAATACATGCCAGACATAGTAGTTCAATGGACTTCACCATTCAATAAAACCTTCTTACAAGTAGTTGACTGGCTATTTGCCTTATTTGTCCTAGCATACTGAATAAACACTCTTAGACAGCTAACTTGAAATAAATACTCCAAACTGCAGAGTATCTCCTCCTCTAACTTCAAGTATTTAAGCAAAAATTGATTAAAATCCTCCCCCACATGGTAGTTTTTCTTGAAAACAGGTATATATCAGAGACATCCTGAAAAACAATACAACTTACTGTGTTTATGGCAAAGGTTTACACCCATGCCATTGAGAAGTAACATTCAGTGACCTTAGCATGGATTTTTTATAGAATTTGTTTCTGCATTGCTCTCATTAACTTCTTACTCTTGCATTTGTGCCATTCCTTGACTGTTCAGGATCTTAAACAGTAATTCTTGTCCAGTAATAGTTTTCTTTAATAAGGTATGAAAACAGCCATTCCCAGTAAAAAAAAAAAAAAAAGACACTTAAATATAATTTCAAAACATTTGTTGAAAGGGAGAGACAGCAAGGGAGAGTCAGTTAGGTCATCATCCTCTCAGTAGCGAGACTGGACTAGATGATCTCCAGTAATCCCTTCCAACCTCAACCACTCTGTGTTTCTCTAAGGGAAGATGAAACTACATTACTTAGTAGAGTAGGCACATTGTATTACATGTCTAATTCCTGTTACAGGGACTTCATTTCAAAATTAACTAAGAAGGGAAAATATAATTAAATTTCTTATTAGAAGGGAATATTTTTTTGAAAATGAAGAGTCTAACTGAAGGAGCTTCCAGCAAACATATTATTAAACAAATTTTAAAACTATATTTTAATTTTCTATTTGAAATACAGTCTCATTTTGACCTACATCATAGAGGATTGATGTTTGATATTGTAATCCCAACTTTGTAAACAATATTATAGTTTTGCACAAAAAATTTCAACCTAGCATTTTCATGCATGTAGTTTATTTTGGTGAGGGAAGAGCAGTCTCTAATATTATTTTCTGCCTTTGGGAAATATGAAATTTTAAGTTTGAGTATTTTTTTATCAACTAAAGCTTTATATTATTTTTCCCTTCCCTTTTGCTACTCAGCAAATCACAATGGACAATCTGTTCTTCATTTTGCCTTTTTTTCCAGATCTAGAAAATGTTTTAGAGGAGGAAGGGAGAAAAGTACCTTTAAGAAGAAAGGGTACAAATGGATTAGTGATGATGAATGGTAGTTTCTTCTTAAGTGTTGTGCTTCTTGAAAGTAAAAGTAAAAAGGACACGGCAAGGAGTCTAACATGAAGTGGAAATAAAATAAAAGTATAAGATTAAGCCTGTGGGAAAATGTTTTTTTAATTATTATTATTTTTTTTATTTTTTTAGATGTGCAGACTTCATTTTTTTTTACCAGCTTTGGTCATAACTGATTATGAGTTTGAGTTTTTTCCCCTTCACTACTGCAGAGCACTTTGCTATGTAATCATGTTTTATATGTGCTCTCTGCCCATTTACACAAAGTAGAGGCATCAAAGCAATTGGATACCGACAAGTTCAACTGGCACGACAAGGAATGTTTGAATCTTCTGCAATCATGTCACTCTTGTTATAGTAATATGAATGCCTCCTGTGAGAGATGTCCAAAATGCACATAAGAAAAACAAGATTGTGAAATCTTCAGTCATTTATATTTTAAAACACTTCATTGATAAATATGAAGTGGGGACTATAATCTTAAACACTTCAAATTCCAATTAGATTATAAAGTTTCATTTGTGTACCTTAGTAAGGTGTCCTTACTTGCTTCCTACAGCATTTTTAGATAATGGTGATTAGCTAAACTTATTTCCCCATGCAATAGGAACTTTTTGAACACCTTGATCAGCTGAATATGTGTCAATAATAATAAAATGGTAAGTATTAGGTATATATTAAATGTATAAACATTAGTGTGTAGGAGTGAAGCAGATTAAAAGACGAAATCTGCAGTGCTCTGATATGGAAAACTATATATCTCACTCATCTGTATTAGAAGATCATATTGAATATCAAAATAATATTCAGAAAACTCCTTGTGGTTTGTTTTAAAAATAAAGAACATGAATTATTAAAGTGTTTGGAGTCAAGTTCTAATATTCTCCTTGTTTGTCTTTTTTCTTCTCTAGACAAAATCCTCTGGGCCAATTCCTTTCTGCTTCACGGTAATAGGAAAGATATGAAAGGAAAGGAGGACAGAAGACATCAGTGAGTCTTCACTTGTCTCAGGAAACAGATGAGAGTCTGTCTGGTATCCAGGGGAATACTTCCTGTATACTTCCTGAATACTTCCTATGTATATCCTGTTTGCAAAGCAAACTCTTGTTTCAAGAAATGCTGGTGAAGGGTGCAAGCCCACAATTCAAAGTGATCTTCCCTTCTTTAGGACAGGCTAGCTGTTGATTTCTTGAAGTTAATATATTAAGATGGACAGGCTGCTGGCTTGGCTGTTATAGTCCAGGACCAATAGATATGTTTATTTTTAAAAAAGCCTTAGACAATATTTACTGCCACATACATAACAGATTGTTATTCAAGAGTATTCTTTAACAGCTTGAATCCTAAACTGAGTTTTATCTTAGTTCTCCAGTTGCATGCCCTTGAGATATCTTACAAAAGCTGTGCCAATTTCACTTCTAGAACTATGTGAAAATTGTTTGAGACCAAGTAAGGAAAAACAAAGAACAAACACAAAAGACAAAAAAAAGTAAATTGAATACTTATTCTGAAATATTTTAAAAGTTAAAACTTCCATGAGAGTGTATAGCTTCCTGTGATGGCAAAGAAACTTCAATTTTGCAGGAGCATATGGAGGCATGGTAGTACTTTGCACATAACAAAATCACAGGTACTTGATATTTTTGTTCGTTTCAGGCCTGACAGTATTTCATTTAAGTACCCTTTGGGAGTCAGCATTTTTCCCTGTATTGGGTCCAGGTTTCAACAGCAAGAATGAGCTGCAGGGCCTGCCCTGTGCTGGACACAGCCGGTTCCAGCTGTCTCCAACGGCCCCAGCGCAGGGCACCGCCGAGCCCCCCAGCCACGGGCAGGCGGGCGCCTCGGGGAGAGCCTGGGGAGAAAGGGCAAAACGCTGCCCGGCAGCCAGGGCTGAGGGACACGGGGTGAGCAACAGCCCTGCGAGCCCCGAGGGGAGAGCGGGAGGAGGGCAGGAGGTGCTCCAGACGCCCCAGCAGAGATGTCCCTGTGGCCCTGGGAGAGACCCTGCTGGGGCAGGTGTTTCCCTGCAGCCCATGGAGGGGATCATGCCAGCAGTTAAAGCTTCTGTTGGCAGTCCAATTGGGGGAATATATATATTTTTTTAATTAGGAATAATGCTTCATATATTTGAGATTCTGAAAATATGGTGATATTTACAATGTACTTCTGATTGTTTGCAAGCAATGTGTGCAAAGTTCTATTGGCCTAGGTTTGATGAACAGAAAAGACTTTTCTTAAGAAATATAGGTATTTTGAGGAGAGGAGAAAGAAGACAAAGTAAGGGACAGAAGGAACAATAAAAGAAATATCAAAATAACATCCTGGTGTGTTCCATGCACATTTTGTCAGTGCCTGTATCCAACTCTCTGTTTCAGGGCAACTTGCTCCCAGTATGTGTACCTGTCAAGGTTTAGAGTCAGGGCCATGCACTAGACCTATAACAGATACTCTCTGTTAACCTCTGTCCCTCCCCAAAGCGAAAGAGAAAGGTAATAAGGGAGAGAGACTTATGGATTAGAAGAGAAAACTAAAACAGCTTTAATGAAAATAATAATAATAAAGCGGAATATGTACAAATATATACAAAACCAATATCGAACCCAGCTCTCCTGATGGCAATTATGTCACCATCACCACTGATGCTGTGGAGCAGGCACTGGTTATGTCCAAGACTGGATTCAGTGGCAGATGGGAACTGGATTCAGGAGCTGGATTCTGGGACTGGATTCAGGAATACATGGATTGGGATGAAAGGCAGAATGGACAAAGTCTTCCTCGGTTACTCAGCCATTGAAGAAGAGCTTGACGCTTGTGATCTGTCAGCTTTATACTGATTATGATGTATATGGGATGGAATACCTAGTCAGTTTAGGGTCACCTCTCCTGGCTGCTCTTGCCCACAGGTGCAGCCTTTTACTTTCTGCACCCTGCAATGTGGTACACAAGGTATAGCAGTGGCCTTGGTCCTCAAGTATAAGAAGTATAAGTCAACCTTGTATGAGCAAGAGCCTTTCTGCATACCAATCCTTGATAGTAACTGTAAACATCAAACATTATTACTGATAGAAGCAGACACGGTGTGCAAAAATATACCGTTTACTTCAGAAAGTGCATTTAGTTAAAAAAACCTGAGCTGAAAAGTAAAATCACTGAACAGAATTAGTTCTGTTCTAACTCAAACCAAGACAGTACCCAATTCTGTACTGCTTTTCTGCTGTTTATTGCACTGGTTAGAAATTAAATATAACATTTTTTTGCCTGTTACGTCAACTGGACCAATTGCCTTACTGTCTCTCTTGCAAGAAGATTATGGCTAGTGATGAACTAATGGAGCCTTTTCAAATTAGCCAGCTGTCTGAGAAATTATTAAAAGCTAGCATCTACCTAGAGAGAAAGAGGGACACTTTCTATATCAAGAAAGGGCACTCTTTCATAATGCTGTCAGATACATCTTTCCCTAAAGGGAAACACACCAAGAAAATCAGACTGGCTTCTGTGAGGAAGGAGTCCCAGAGGAACAAGGTGATATATACTGAGTTTTATGGGGGGGAACCCCAAACAATAAAAAATACCCCAAACCAGACTCAAGTTTTTCAAGCATACTGGGAAAATTACAATTTCAGTTGGTTCGCATATGCTGCTTATTGGTGTATAAAACGACTATTTGCTTTTCCATTTCTCAAAAGTAGGAATGCTGTCATTGAATGTGGGTAGTAGTTTCAGTGGAGGAGTTATCAGCCAGCAAATGCGTACTTTGGCAGGAAAAGCAATCCTAGCCTGTTCAGTGCATGAAACAGAGGAAAAGCCAATTCTTTTTATTTGGTACTTGTGTAGTTTTGCCATCTAGGACTGAGAGCTGAAGAGCAAGTAGGGAAAGTACATGAAAACAACTAAAGATTTGGAAAATCTGTCTAATGATTCAGTCTTTAAAAGTTAAGCAAGTGTGTTTACTAAAAAGATTAAGAGGTGATTTAATGGTAGTCTATCAGTACTTCCATGGAGAAAAAAGAAAACATTTAGGAGCTCCTCGTACTAACAGGCAAGAGCATAAACCAGCCAGTTACAGAAGATAATGCTAGTTAAAATTTAACATCAAGATGAGAGAAATGAAGAGAACAATATTTAGACAATGATGTGTCCTTTTGACTAGAAGCTAGTTTGGAGGACAACAACACATAGAGACTAACACTGTAACGTTGTCATGGTTTAGTCCCAGCCAGTGGCTAAACACCATGCAGCCTCTCACTCACTCCTCCCTGCTGGTGGAATGAAGAGGAGAAAATATAACAAAGGGCTCGAGGGGCAAAATAAGGACAGGGAGGAATCACTTGCCAATTATGGTCACTGGCAAAAAACAGACTCAGGAAAAAAACACCAATTTAATTTGAATAACAGTAATACCAAGTAAATCAGCATAGAGTAATGAGAAATATAACTACATCTTAAAAGATGTAAAACACCTTCCCACCAACCCTCCCTTCTTCGGCTCTGCTCCTGATTTCTCTACCTCCTCTCCCCTAGCAGCACAGGGGGATGGGAAATGGTTGTGGTCAGTTCATCACACATGGTTTCTGCTGCTCCTTCCTCCTCAAAGGGAGGACTCTTCACACTCTTCCTCTGCCCCGTTGTGGGGTCCTTCCTACAGGAGACAGTCCTCCATGAACTTCTCCAATGTGAGTCCTTCCCATAGGCTGCAACTGCTCCGGCATGGGCTTCCCTCGGAATCACAAGCTTCTTCAGGCACAGCTACATGCTCTGATGTGGGGTCCTCCATGGCCTGTGGGTGGATATCTCTTTCACCCTTAAACTCCATGGGCTGCAGGGGAGCAGCCTGCCATCTCACCACAGGTTGCCCGGGAACCTCCTCTCCTCCACTGCAGCCTGCCCAGTAGGTTTTTTGCCTCTTAAATATATGATCACTTATAAGGAGAAGCACATCATCAATGATTGGCTTTGCCTTGGCCAGACCAAGGTGCGACTTGGAGCTGGGGGAGCTTCTAGCAGCTTCGCACAGTGACACCACTGTTGCACCTCCCCTGCTACTAAAACCCCAACATACACAAACTCAACGCACACTGATGCTCTGCATCTGATACAGTGGAAACTGATCCTAAGTCCTCAAGTATAAATTAGTTTTGGAGCAATCCAAAGCTTCTCAAAGAGTTAAAATGATGTACAGAAATGGTTGAAGTACAGATGAGAATAATACCAAAACAGTCACACTTTAATGATTAGTCTAGACCAATGTTTTTTGACAAAATTTGTCTGTGAATACCCATTTAAAAAGAAAAGAAAAAAGTATTTGTAGCCAAATGGATTTATAGACTTTTATTATAATTACAGCAACATAGGAAAACTATATTAGTCACTGAGGGATCTTAGGTGACTTTCAAAGATAATCTTTCTTAAATTAAAATTTTATTTTACATTTAATTTAGTTAAAATCTATTAAAACTAATGAGCATTCAGCATGGATTTTATTTTGTAGTTGTATCAGGATCTTGTGAACCTTGATTGTGATTATTGTAGCAATGAACACTCTCTCAAAGGCACTATTAATAAGGTACAACAGTTTTTTAAACCCTTTCATATGTACATTTCCCCAAAGCAGACATTCTGTAAAGCTTATTTGTCTACAGTCCTATAAAAAGTCACAAAGCTAGTTACACCCCCATGATTTCACGTAAACAAATGCATGCATAGAAAGTAGCCCTCCCAGGGTTATTTTCTGTTGCTTAATACACACACACTTTGGCAGGAAAACTTGGTCTTCAAGCAGTGAAAGGAAACTTGACCTTCCTCCGCTGTCATTTAATACCTATAATCCCCTGGTTCATATTGGTGTGCTTAGCACCAAAGTTTTCCTCAAGATTTCCAACCCATGATACTCCCTCAGATATGTCATGTGCTGAGACATTAAAACATTGAAGCTATCTTGTAAGTAACAGTTCTACAAATGGTCCTGCAATGTCACCATTACTTGTAAAAGTGGGGTCTGTAGTGCCTTTACTGTGTGATCCATATAGCTTGGGGTGCATGAAGATGACAACAGAGAGCACTGAGAAAACAGAAAACCATAAACTGAAACTACTCATTTGCTGACAGTATTTTGCTGTGGGCTCCTAATCACAAGAGTAATTAGCAAAAGGTCAAATCTTGACAGTGCAAATGCTTTCAGTACAAAGGAAGGACTCTCATGGATTAAGAATCTATTAGTCTAGAAAAACAAAACCAAGAGATGGCATAGCAGTTCTGCAAGAAAGAGTCTGAGAAAGATGTCAAGGCCAGGATGGCTTTCTGTGTCTGGGTTTATAAAGCCAGAAAGAACAATATGGGTGATATGATTTACCTTCCACATAGTGCATGATACAGAATCTGCATATGTGGAATCACATACCTCAAGCAGAGCACAACTGATGGACTTAAGTCCTGTGGCATACAAACCTTGGGCAAGTACTGTGTAGATTGAATCAAGGGAGACCATTGTGTAAAGGGAGAACAGACACAACCCCCTGTTGGGAGGCTGTAAATTCTTGTGCTGAGGATGTGATAAGCTTCGAGGACACACTGACCTTGCTAGCCATTGGGGAACCAAAAGAAGATAAGAATGAAGAGAAAAAATTTAGCTAGAAACTGTGAAGAGGCCCCTTAGGGGGATTGTTTAAACAAAATGTAGCTTTTAGGTAAACCAATTAACATAGAGATGAGTATGTGTGAACAGAAGCTAACAACCAATCAATGTAGTGCTAGAGGTGCGTGATTGTATGTTAAGGCCTGTTACAGAGTATAAATGTATCTACTGTAACTTATTAAATTTGGAACTTGCTTGCATCAAGCGTGTCCCCGTCCCTTCCATCGCGGCATGCATATACCAAATCCTGTGTGAAGCTGAGTATATTTGAAAAGTGTAAAAGTCCAGACTTGTTTTAAAAGTCTGCAGCAATGGAAAATTGTGACAGTCACTGCCAAATTCATGACTGTTAGAAGCAGTTGACCTAACTGTTTAAATCAGCCTTCAGTACTCATGGGTTCATTTGGTACATCCCTCTATTGGAAACATGCCTCTCCCCTTCACTTTCGCTGGCACCTGAATCTCCTTACTAGCTATATGTCTTGGCAAGCCAATTTTCTTTTTCCTCTTCTATTTGGCCTCAAACTGAAAGTGGGCTGTTTTGATCAATACTTCTACTTGCAAAAGAAGTCAACAAAATTACACACGTTCTTTAAGGCTAATACCATATAAAATTTTCTTTTTCTTTGATAATGTAAGCATAGCTACTCATCTATCCATTAACCCTGGAAATGGAGTTTGAATGTCAAATGAACCATCTGCTCTCTACTAATTAAAAATTTCTGGAGAACTGCTAACAAACAACTTAAATGCAGTTTTGTTTACATGGAATTAAGAAAAATTAAACCAAATGTTGTTTGAAAGTATTTTTATTTTTTAGTATAATCAGTAGTTTTAGCGATAGGCTTTTACTGCAGAGTGCAGTGACTATCAAAATAATGCAAACATAATTGCCTTTAATTAATTGTTTCAAATGTTACATCAGCAGACAAATCTGTACACATTTGTCAGAAATTCAAGAAGAAAAATATTACAGATTTTTAAAGAAAGATAATGATTTAACATCCTTTGAATTTATTAGATATTAATTGAATTTCTTAGATATTAATAACAGAAATCTTAAAAGTTCTCATAAGCAAAGTGTCTAATTTTTCTGAAAAATTATAAAGCTCTCAGAGTGGAATTTTACTCAAGTTTTGAGAAGCATTTCTGCTAAGTATTCAAAGTTCTAGTAGTTAGGAGGGCACAGTAGAAAAAAATAATTGAGAATGCATTTTAATGGTGTTGGGGGTTAGATGTGCTTTCTGTTTGTTCCTTTTTACCTATATAATTTTTTTTCCATAAGCTGCTAGGATACTGATGACTGGATGCTTGGGAGGCGGCAGGGGCCTGGGGAAGAAGGTATCTAGGAGTTTCTCGTGGTGGGGGGGCAGAGATACCGCGAGATTTGGGCAGATAAAAGGGGGGGTGGAGTCAGCTGCTGGCTCTCTCTTGCTCTGGGCTTCGTAGGAGGACGGTCGCTGTTTTTGCTACTGTCGCCGGCCTTCTTTCTCCCCCCCAAGCTTCGCCCGGAGCTGTCCTCTCCTGCCGCGAGGTGAGCCATTGACTGGGACCGCATTAGCATCTACCTTACTCAGAGGGGTGCCCGGGATTCCGCTCCCTGCCCTGTCGGGAGCCGGGCTGCCGCAGCCCTGCCCCTGCCGCTCGTTCGGCACTGCTCTGGGCTTTTGCCTCGCACCCCCCGCCTGCCGAGGCGTCCTGCCGCCCCAGCTCGCTGCTCCCGAGAGCCCCGCCGGACCGCCGGGACCGACCGCCCCGGGGAACCGGTGAAGCCGAGCCTCGCTTTGTGCCCGTCTCGCCGCCATTACCACGTGTCTGCCGGAGCTCGCGGCCACAGCGTCTCCTGCAGCCGCGGGGGCATCACCGCGCCTGCCCTGCCCGCCGGGAACCACCAGCTGCTCCTGCGCCCCCTGCCGGCTGTGACCATCACTGCACCGAAGGGAAAGGGCCCTCAGGCCAGAGGGCTGGGACCGGGTTCTTTCTGACTCTGCTTTGCCATTAATGTTTATATTTAGTTATTGTTCACTTGCTTTAATATATATATACTAGTAAAGACCTGTTATTCCTACTCCCATATCCTTGCCTGAGAGCCCCTTGATTTCAAATTTGCAATAATTTGGAGGGAAGGGGTTTATATTTCCCATTCCAAGGGAGGTTCCTGCCTTCCCTGGGAGACACCTGTCCTTCAAACCAGGACAAATGGTAAGATGTTAGTACACAGAATGTAAAAGTGCAGCAATAGGAAGAATGCCATAGAAATAGGTGAGTATACTATTACAAAAATATATTTTATAAGCAATTTAGGATCTTAAGACTAGGTATACTTAACTCAGAAGATATATTGAGCTCAAGACTAGAGTGAATATTTTGAAATCTCTTGTAAAGAATTGAAATATTTTACACTTTTTTAGACTTGTCTTATGAAAGTACATGTAGATTAATGCTATTTATTGTGCTTTGACATCACTGTATGTCAAAGAAGAGAAAGAAAAATCTTTGAAGTAATTCAGGTCCTAATTTTGCTTTTTTCTTTCTTTTAAGGAAAAATTTTGAAATCAATGCAAAGGAATTGTGATATCGAATAAAAGAAACGTAACAAATTCCTTTACCCTTGACTTGCAAGGAGTGGCTGCAAAGCTGTTCTGTAAAATTCTGTGGAGTATTTTGTAGCTACCACTGCTGCTATTTAGCAGACATTTTGATTTAAATGTCTTTACACAGGGAGGTTCCTACTCATTAAATAGGAAGCAAATCTTTAAAATATAGTCTTCTGTCATCAAAATAGATTTACTTCCTCTATAATCTTAAATTATTTAGCCTGTCTAGGCCAGGGGTCCTCAAACTACGGCCCATGGGCCGCATACGGCATTCTTTTTCCTGTTTTTTTGTGCACTACTTGTCGTGGTCGGGCGCGCAGAGGTCCGACCACCTCCCAAAGGGAGAAGGGTTGAGGGTAAATTGGGACATCTCCCCACCAAGCTCGCAAGCAAACATGGAGATCGAAAGAGTATCTAACAAGTTTATTACTAAATATATTCAAATAAAACCTTATTTACTCTATGGAAATATTACAATATTAAAGAACACCACACCCACCCATTCACTCCCTCTCTCACCCACCGAGAGATAAGGGCAAATAAGGACTTAATTATGTCAAAATACAACCTGTATATGTGGATGGTGCGTGTGTGTGCGTGCATGTGTCCTTTCGGCGTTTGGTAATGGTCTCTGTGGAACGGTGACGATGCCCGACCGGCAGACCTGAACTGTTTTGATGACATCAGCAGCTTGTAGCTTTTCAGTGCGCTCGGCATTTCTCTCTCTCTCTCTCTCTCTCCCTCTGACGGTGGCGT
>VZZY01012629.1:0-18337 GCA_013400335.1 Eurystomus gularis | reverse complement strand
GTTTCCCCCCCCTCCTCCTCGCTCCTCTCCGGCAGCAGCGGAGGGAGGCGGGGGGTGCGCTCAGAAGGAGCGATGTGCTCCCTTTGTGCAGTGAGGCAGAAAAGAGAGTGATTGTTTACTTTTTCAAAATTTATAGCTGGTGTTATCACGGTTCCAGTTTCCTGGAGGATTTATGCCGAATAGATTTATGGGAAATCGAGTTTTTTGCTCACTGTTTTAATAAGGCAGAAAAAATCATGTGGTTGGTTCACCACACTACTACAAATACAATATGTGCAGTGTGCATAGGAATCCTTTCATTTTTTTCCAAACTATAGTCCGGCCCCCAACAGTGTCTGAGGGACAGTGAACTGGCCCCCTGTTTAAAAAGTTTGAGGACCCCTGGTCTAGGCCTTTGTATGCCATTTACAGAAGAAAGCTTATGAATTTTTATTATTATTATGATTATTTTTCTACTCTATCTTCCTGACAGCCCAGAATAGGGATTATTAGAACATATGAAATGGAGGGGATTTTCAGATTCTAGTTTCCAGGCAGTACATCATATAGCCCACTTCCTAAGCATAGTAAGTTCCAAACAGCACTTCAGCTTTCTATGTGTGTTTCCTCCTGCCTTCCTATACATGTTTTAGAATTTTATTGCTCTACTGTGTAGGAGTGTTCTCATTTCCACTATGAAATTCCTTATGGACAGTCATGGATTTATTCAGTTTTAATTCCTGTTTTGTCTCGGCATACATAAAGTTTTCTTACCTCTTCTGTACTTAGAGATTTTTCTAGTAATTGTTCAGTTTCACCTTGTTTCTCTGGGTGAAACCAGTCTCATTCTTCTAGCCTTCACTTACAGGATATGATTTTCATCCTCCGTGTTTCCAGTGTCTTTGATGAACTCAGTATTCCAAATAAACCTTTCTGAGATCTCCAACAGTTCTATGCAACAGATGCAAAGTGATAACTTGACATTAATAGTTATATTAATACAATTAATGTTTTTTAGTTGGTAACTGAAACATTCTTCAGCAAACAGCTTCAGTGGTGTCCTCACAATTTTTGAATTATTACATTCAAAAACTCAATTCTACATCCTATTAAGGTACCCTTGTGTACTGTCACTGGACTATGTTAAATGAGTTGATTTAGAAGGCTGATAAAAGGTGGAGTAAAATGTCTTATCCCTTGACTATTTAGAAAGGAGTGATGTGTGGAGGAGAAAGAAGAAACAATGAATATGTTAATTAGTTTTTCCTTTGAGTTAAGATTCTCTTTTTATCTTCTGTAATACCTTAAAATATGGCAATTTTGCCTGATTTAAAATTTAATGTCAGCATAAAAGGCCTAAATGTCAAGTCATTTTCACTGAATTTATACTACTGCAGCCAAGTCTGCTCTGCCAGCCATATTTAACAACTGCACAAGTGGCAGCTGGAACATACCCATATTTCAGCACATTCTGCATAGACATTCATCTGCACATTCATAAGCAGGTATCTCAGCAGAAATCAAAATGCACATGAATGTAGCTGTATCCTCAGGAAAGTTTTTGAGCAAATAACTCAGCACTATGACAGAAGCATGGAGTGCTTTCAGGACTTAAGTATGGGGCATGTGTTGTAACTGCATACATGTGTGTGTATGTATCTACATTGTAAATATACATACATATGTATATACATTGGGGAATTAGGGAATGACTTGGTGGGGGTGCCTAAAAGACTGAAAAATGAAACAGTTTAAAAAGTTAAAACAACATTTTACTGGATTATCATTCATTAAGAGTACACATGGGCAGTGGTTAATTTTTAATGACTGTCAATCATTACATGCTCAAACAGTCCTTAACTAGCTTAACTTTCCTTCTTTTTCCTTACCCAGTTTTTTTATTATACTGCTTGCATCCTCAAAAGAAAAGGGGAAGATCCACTTGTTTCAGGCTTGGTCAATTTCTTTTTCTGCTTTTGCCAGACATTTTTATTGTTTCTTCTAAATTCTTGGCTCTTGAATTGCACATTTTACTGCACTCACATTTTTCTGCACTCTGCTTGTGCAGCTATACCACAAGTCCAGTTACTATGAGCAAGTAGTAATTAAATGACATCTGCTTTAAAGCCCCCTGCTTTCACTACACATGCATTGTTGAGCTCCTCCTCTGGGCTTAAGGGCAGCCGAGGATTCCTGGGGTGTCCAGAGTGCTGTGCTGACCTAGCCCCAGCACTCCCCAGTCATGGACATTCTGAATGTTGAAACAGAGGAAGCTTTCACTCAATAATGAAATGAATATACTCAGAATGATCCACAGATTTAGATATCAGTAACTGGTGAAGAATTTCTGCTTCAAAACTTCAGTATAAAGAAAGATTGTTCTGCCTTCACATCCACCCCTACTTCTATACTTTTTCTTCTCAATTTGCTTTTGTATTTATGTGTCCCCCCTATTTTAATGCCTTCTGTGTCATCTAAGGAAAGTTGCAAATAGATGAATAGGCATTCCTATATACATATGTAAAATATTCTCCCCCAGAAATACATGATAGATTTGGAATTGAGTGGGCTGAACTTTTTTAGGTAATAAATGGAAGAAATGTTTTATCTGCAGAAGTCAGTTCGTTGCTACTGGTACTACTGATAGCTGTATTTCCTCTGTCCTTTGTTTCTAACTTTCTTCTGGCCTACTCCTACTGACCAGTATGCCTGGTTAGTATCGAAGAAAGATTATGGAAGAACTTAGGTATGAACACATCACAGTAGAGTGCCTTTTACACTAGCAATTTTTAAGTATATATGGTCTTAAGGAACATTAGGCTGGTAAAATACTGGTGTAGTTTTCTTCACTCAGGAAAACTATTTTGCCTTTTACGTTCAGTTATTCTATTGTGCATATATTATCCAAAAGCTATAATATGTTTTGTATGTAAGATTTACTTTATGAAAGCCTGCTTGCATTTCTCTAGACAGACAGAAATGTCTGTCTCCTACAGAAAGGAATGTTTGTTGGATAATCCTTGCTCTTTTCTGTAGTTCCATGTCCTCTGTAAGACAGTAGTGTTTCTTCTCCAGTTTAACATTTTGCCAGCAACTTGCTTTTCTGAGTTTTTAACTTTCTAAGGTGCTATTCACTGCCAAAACTGTGCTGTTGATTTTTAAAGACCATCAGTGTAATTTATATTTCTAGTAGCTCATAATTATTTCATGAATGAGCAGTAGAGAAAACCTTTTGGGTGATTCAACAATGGGAATCCAGCATTGTTGGCATGCATATTGTAGTGACTTTTCATTAAAGGTTATCCGAAAATTCTTCAAAAAGTGTATGGATATAGATAGTAGATTGGATAATGGGAAGGACTGTTATGACACTGGAATAGGCTGCCCAGGGAGGTGCTGAGTCACCATCCCTTGATGTGTTTAAGGGTCATTTAGATGCGGTGTTGGGGAATATGGTTTAGGGGAGAACTTTGTAGAGTAGGGCTGATGGATGGACTCGATGATCCCAAGGGTTTTTTCCAACCTGAATGATTCTATGATTCTATGACTTACTGTACTCTGGATGGGCAGAAAGCAGAAACAACCTTTTTCAATATATAGTCACAATGTTTTCAGGGCTTTTTCAGGCATGTTATACAAAGCAATTGCTATGTCAGAAGCCTGAAATATTCCATGGAACTTGCCAGAGATATGAACCTATCACATAGAAAAGATTTTTGTGAGGAGTCATACAGCTATAATCATGTTACCTGACAGTATCATGTTTTGATTTGCCCCAGGTTGTGAAAAGGACAAGTTTAGCCCATAACTGTCTTAGGGCATTCCTTCTTTTCTTCTGTTTTCACTAACATCTCTACAGTCCTGTAAGGGATCAGATCTGTCCAGTCATCTGGATGAAAATTTATGTAGGAAAAGAAAGAAAAGTAAAACAAAACTACCCCAGACTGAGTTGCCGGCCAGAACCTGTTCGTGATTGCCTTTGACAGACTGTCAAATTAAGTGTCACAGTGTGATCTGAATTATTTCAAGGCATCGTTAAAGTGATATTCTAACTTTAAATTCCAAAAGCTCTAAAACTGATGCACTTAAGTCCCAAATTAGTTTATGAAACACTTGAGAGTATGAATGAACTAAAATTCAAACATACTTGAAGTTTTTCCACATGGCTTAGAATTTCTCTTTTCCTATGAAAATACACAAATTTCAGAAATGAGCAGTAAAGTCGGATGAAACTGATTATTCTTTTTAAAGTAGTTTTAATAAATGAAAATATAACTGATTAATATCCCAGAGGGATTTATTTCCCCTGACAGAACTCTAAAAGGTTACATGGAGAAATTCCTTTGAAAAGTAATTTTTAAATATTGACCACACAGCCTTTAAGTTACCACTGCAACTGGTTGTATACAAATATAATACTGCCATTCTACCTCATTTTTCCTGTTTGTTTTCTTCTCTTTTATCTACTGTTTCTTTTTACCCTATGTAGTTATTGTTTCTTTGTTACAGAAACAGGCTTTTTAGATGGAATAATAATCTCAATTATTGTATATTACCATAATCTATTATTCCTCTCTTAAGAAAAGAGAATTGGAGCTCACATTGTTGAAGAGATAATGGCTGTGTATTCCTAAACAGAATATCACTATATATATACTTTAAAATTTTTATGTATTTAATTATCTACAAGACTTATGTGCAGAAGTATGAATTCTTTTCCCCTGTCTGTCTGTTTAGAAAACTGGTCTCATGTGAAATGACTATAGAAATGTCCTAAATAAAGAAAGAGACACCTCCAGAGACGGAATTCTTTTCATCCCAAAGTATGCACTTTCTATTGTTGTCTTCCTAAGTGTGCTCCCATGTGAATTTCATTTGTTTTGCAAGGAGGTATGCAGTTCAATGATGAAACAGGATAAAGACTTAAATTATCAGTCTTTACAACATGTTTGTTGTACAAAGACTGTTGACAACAGTCTTTGTTCCATGCCTCTCATGACATGTCACTGCTCATAGTTGTTTTCTCCTGCTATTACTACACTGTAAACTCAAAATAACATAACAAGCAATATAAACATAGGCAGTATATACTTGTGTTAATTGAGTATAACATGAAAATGTAAAAGGGGATAATTAATCTCTTATAATGTCCATATATTCTGAATGAGGTTCTTCTTTAGTTCTCATTAAGTTAAAAATGAGGATAATTTAGCCATGTAGAATTCTGTGGTACCATTAGATCTAAACTGTGACAATAGTCTTTGAAAGTCCATTATTCTAAGGAAACAGGTGGAAGGTACTGAGCACCGCAGAACTATTACCTCTGGCTGTAATTCCAGATATATTTCCTTCCTCAAATACAATTGCATATATCATGTAGTTTTCTTTATGCATGATCACAAAGAATAAAGATAAGGTTTTGTGTATGGCAAGTTTTTAAATAATGAAAGATGGAACTACCAAAATTTGTACTCTTAAATGAGATATAATAGTAGAATAAAGAAGTCAGCAGTGACAAGTCAAGAAAGCATCCTAGAACAAGTAGATAATCATAGTTTTGTTGAAATCTGTGTAATGTTGTTTCATTAAAAAAAAAGTCTTCTTATTGTAATCTGTCTATAGTGTTTTTTTTCCCTATTTTAATGAATAAAAACAAAGAAGTACACACTGTAATTTGTTACAGTTACTACTGCATCACAGAATTGCTTTTAAATCAGGGAGGTGATTTTTCAGAAATGTTTTATTACACAGAAAAAGTGATGAGTTTTCAAACAAATTGCTTCCTATATTTGCTTCTTTATTGCTGAAAAATGACATTAAAACATTTCTTACTAGCACATTTGATATAATCTTATTTGCTTTGTCCATTTGACTTTTGCTAGTCTAAAAGGTATATAAATCAGTATTCTTTTGTTCTATAGAGCAAAAAACTCTCTGCAAAGCCCAAATCTGTTAGGTTTGTATGTTTCTTAGTTTTATATACTACCAAAATTCATACTTTTCACCTTAAAAGGGATTTCCCAATTCTACGTGGAATTACTTGAGTATATTTCAGTAACATCTTCTGTCTGACTCAGCTGAATTAATTTATAGTTCCTTTATAAGGTAATGCCTGTAAGGTAAAAATTATTTGGATAAAAACTTCTTTCTTACTCTGTGCATAAGGGTATTGCATTAATTTTTTTCTTTGAAATTTTTATTGCAATTATACAACAGTTTCAGTGCTGTTTCTATAAAAAAACTTACAACATAAACAGTGAAATAATTTAAATTAACTTTGAATAGATGTAGGTCATTAAAAAACAAAACAAAACAACCAAAACAACCTGCATCTGCAAACTGTTGTCTAACTTAGAAATTAACATAGTTTGAACTTTATTCAATATGTTGAATAGCTGTCAGCAAAAACATGATTCAAGAGTGATTCTGTTTGCCTCAAAATCAGTAATCTGGATTTGCACAGAAGTAACAGATACTGTTAATAATGTATGTTTCTTAATGTAGATTTCTGGCTCAGTGTGTTCAGGAGCTTTCTGTGTATCTGAAATTATACCAGTAAAATAGAAGACTGGTGTGAATTTACATGCATCACTCTAGGTCAAGTGAAAGTTTGGTAGCCATGCAAAACTTGATTTTAAACAGCTATCCTTACTGTCCCTAGAAACAGCCATGTGCCGTTGTACAAATCAACAAGGCAAATCATAGTGACAGATAGGGAAGAGTGATATGGAAATTAAGGTGCAGAGCATTGAAAGAGGTTAGCTGGTGACACTGAATCTATCCCAGCAAAAGGGAGGAAAGCAAGGAACATGGGTTATCTAATGACCAAGCCCGTATCCTCCTGCTCCAGATGCCTCACTTTGTTTAAAACAACCATTGCTGTGGCAACAGCTGAATGATGTCAGTGGTGAGGCAGGTGTAGGTAGAGAAGGACTCATGTCCCTAGGAAATTTTGCTTCTCTAAACAGCACCATGCTGCTACTTCTGTCCAAAACGAGTGTCGCAGATATGCCTCTTCCTGCATTGCAGGTTGTGTTATACTGCTTGTGCTCTGATGCCATTATGAGTACCTGAATATTGAGCAAATCCCAGTAAAATGCATGCAAAGTATTACTACATCTGCTACAAGCATCAAACAACCTTTCTGAACCAATAGCAGCTCAGTGGAAAAGCTATAATTATAAAAAATGTTGCCATTTTCCACTGCAGACAAAACACAGTTGTAAAGATATTATAAGCCTTTAAATCTAAGATTAAAATTAACAGAGAAATATTACAGCTATTCATAAAAGAGCCTTGGATATGTGCATTTTAATGGAAACTGACACTGCTCCTTTTACTCTTTTTATTTTGTTGTCTTGAGGAACATCCTTGTTTATTAACGTTGCATTTTTAATGTGTTTTGGGAAAGCCCCACAAGGCTGTTTGGTTTCTTTGTGTGTAATTGTTCTTTAAACTTTTTATATTTAGTGGCTGAAAACCAAGAGAGAAAGTAAAATCTATTGGAAAGGTAATAGGCGTAAATTACACATTTAGCAGCTTGCTCTTTCCTAAAGATTTCAATGAAAATTTTGCATCCAGCCAGAAATAGTTGCTTGGAAATGGCTCCCAATATCATACTCCTATTAATGCTACCTATTCCAGCCTTAATAACTCAGTCATTATTGCTTGTGGCCTTTACACCATTTACAGCCTAATATGACTGTTCATAATTCTCCTGGTTTTAAGGAACTCCAGGGAATACTAATGTCTTTGCAATTTGGAAGAAAACTATGAATTCCTGTAATGGCAGTCAGACTTACATTGCATGCTTCTACCGGTTCATGAAAAAAATTGTTTAGATATGTATTTTTGTAATGCTTCAGCCTTTGGAAACTCATGGTTAACATGTACATCTACAATTCACACAATATTGATATGTTGATTCTTTTGAAAGACAACGTTCTTCTGAGATTTTATATAAGTTTATGCCTCCTATGTTTGTTAATTGGAATCTATGAAAATATTAGAGCATCTGAACTAGAGAGAGTTAACAAGCATGCATCTTATCCCCTCTACATAGAAATACAGAGTTTTATTCTAAGTATTCTGAATTAGCTACATTAAATTACCACTAAAGTAATCTTTAATCTTATTTTGATCCAGGTGATGTCTGACAAAAATAGTATTTGTTCCACATGCAAGGCATATAGTGTACCATTGTAGCCTGTGATATCCTGGTTCTGTAAAGCTATCATCCTGTCCCTCTAAGCAAAGTTTTAAACTCTCCTTTCTATTCATTTTCACACTTTCTGTCTTTTATTCTCTCCACTTCAGTGTTTTTCTTTTGTTTTTGCTTTTGTACTTTTTTTTAAAAAAGTCTAACAGGTATTTTAGAAAAGACAGTAACTGTGTAATGGCAGCCTAATTTGGCTACTTTTTTGCTCCACTGTGCTTGACTCTCAGATTAATTTTATTTTAGTTCAAATAAGTACTTGCAAGGGAAGTACTTATTTAGCAGTTTTGAATTTTAGGAAGAAACCATATGTCTCTTAAGAGTACTTTCTTCTCCCAATTTAATATTAATGGAAAAATTCTGAAGGGATTACTAATACTATACTGGGACTACAAAACTTGAATGTTTTTATTATATTCTTTATTTAACTGAAAAGGGGGAAGAGGGTGGTGGGGAAGGCAGGAACGTTTAAAATTTAAATCCTAAAAGACAAAGAGAAGTGGTACCTCTCATAATTGAATCAAGAGAATAGAGTTATGAGTCTGTGCGTTTTTGTTGAGGTTTAGGGATTAGCCTGTTGTATTTAAGCACTGCAGTATCTACAACTTAGAGAAGCAAAGCTTACACTAAATTGTTTGATAAAACCCCTGTCTATACAGTGCTTTCAAAGCAAATGTGAAAACAAGACGATCTGGGGTCTGTGGCTCTACTGCCCTTGTAGTATAGCTTTTTTTCAAGGGAAAAGCTGTGAAACAATACTATTGTAATTAATCTTTTTCCTTTTGCTGCAGTCAGGACCTGACCATTCTCAATTGTTTGCTCCACAGTAAGCGCAGGGAAAGGCAAAAAGAGCTCAACTCTGTTGCTGAACCATATTGGCATTGGATGGTATTTGAGACAGTCTAAAGTAGCCAAGACCAGAGGAAAAATCCAGGAAGTCTCTGACATTTTGAATTACACTTTTTACTTAAAGTTGAAAAATGGTTATCTTTAGGTTGATGCAGTGCTGCTATGTTTTTTTCATAGTTTCCCCCAGGCTACAGAATCTGAGTTTTTAGAGTTTTAATTTTGATTATCTACATTTAACAGTTATTTACAATTAACTCTTTGTTTTTCAATGTCCAGATGGCAACCTGACTCTTCTGTCCCTCTTTTTAAGAACAATGACATAGAAGAGGTAGAGGAAAATATACTGAGGGAATGGTTTAAGTGAATGTTTTGTGACTATTTTGGGGAATAACCTTAAACTAATCACCTTCTCAGGCCATAAGTCTGGCACTTTTCATAAACAATTACCAGAACACATTAAGTGCTGATTATATCAGGAATGTATTAAGGCATTACATTAATCGAGGTGGAAATATTGGAATCTTTACTGTAAGTAATTTCCTTGTAGGATGAAAAACTTTGCATCTCCACTACGTAGCCAAACGTTTCTGCATCTGTCAAGTGCCTTTTCTGATAGAATCTAGATTTACTTGGAATATTTCAGTAATGTTTCTACAGGTATTTAAAGAGGGCAATGCCTTTGATATAATATGTCCACTTTTGATAATTTTTCCCTGAGTATTTAGTAATATTCAGTGGAGCTTGGATAAACAAGGTAGTTGCAATTCAGTAGGCAGTCTCCAAGCAAATTTCTTTGTCAGATTTTTAGATATGTTCCAAAGAAGCACAGGGTTTAAGGAGGTGTCAGCAAGTAGTAGAAGTCAGGTGCTGGTGATGTCAATATGGGCACTAAAAGCTGTGTCTAATGAAATGTTTTTTCTTAAATGAAAAGAGTAGACTAGAAAATATTACATCTTTTAGCCAGAGGCTAACATACCATGTCTGGAGGAATATCTAGACTGTAAGAATAAAAACTGTCTTGCCACTGGACAGGTATTACAAATTTCAGTGAAGTCAAGGAGAGTTTTCTTTGTCTTCCTTACGATTTTCTTAGGTTAGGAACAGTGTATACTTGTTTTTATCAGTGTTCTGTAATGACAAATAAACCTTTTTTTGTTTCACTGAGAACAAAAACTAGAAAAAAGAAAGTAAACAGAATAAAAACAAATGTGTTGGCAGTAATGTAGAAACCCGAACAGCAGATAATAAAATAATGCTACCAACACCTATAACAGTGGAAGAAATATGTACATTTTTTAGTTACTCACAGATTATACCAGACTTAAGGGAACAAGAGAAATAATGTAGTTATTAGCCTATCAAACCACATAGAGATGGAAGACACTGAAGCAAGGTATTGACACTTCTATTTAGCCTAAAGCTGGAGCAGCGTTTTGATTGTTGGTATGAGTCACAGAAATGTACAGTAGAAGCTGATGAGAAAGCAGAGTACTGGAAAAGTCCAAATACTTCTAAAGTTGACAGTCTACAATATGGTGTAACAGTAAGAAAAATGTGCTTGTGTGGTGAATGGCACACAGCTTGTTATGTTGTTGGACCTTTATCTTAGCATCCTCACTCCTTTGGTGACCCAGATGAAGTGTTAACAGAACATATAGATCAGCTGGTAAATGTGTGAGAACCAACACCACATCTATCACTGTCACTGAAAGCAAGTGCAGGAGAAAACGGTGGGGGTGAAGACTAGTTTTGCAGACTATCACTGAAGGGTGAAAGAGACAGCCTTGCCACACCAGTGGTGATTTGGGATATTTGTTTATCAGCTTCAGAGAGCTCTTCCAATCAAAGCAATAACAGCTATCTGACTGAGAACACAGAACTTACTGAGCTAGTATCTATCAGTTTGCCAGAAGTTTGTCCCAAGATACAGTGACTAGTTAAAGCTGGGAATAATTTGTTAGAAGAGAGATTGTTTCTAGCTCTACATTGAGTATCAGAATGGGATGTTTTCAAAAAACCTGTGTGCCTCAGGACCAAACATCTGACTCAGATGAAGCTAATTAATAATTGCACCTGCTTTTACAGTAAAAAAAAATCCAGGAATATTCAGTTCCTTTATAATTGTACATTCTGCACTATTGTAATACCTTGTTTTTCTTAATCATCAACAGTAGAAGTGGCTTTGGGTTTATTCATTTTATTGTTTCTTCATAGTATAACTAATTGTAGACAATACTGTTTTTATAAAATATTTGTTTATTGCAGGATATTACACAATATATTATATGATATACAAGTTCATCGAAGTATTTTAGCTGCACATCTTTAAAAAATATAAAAATCTTTTATTTTTTTGGCTATGGTAAAAACTATCATTATGTCCTCTAGGACTAATCCTGATTCTGGCTGTGGAAACTATATCATCAGAAACATTCCTTCAGAAGAATAGCTTACACTCAGATAAAACTTTCTTAAACTTAGATTTTTAAACAAATCACTTTACAGTGGGATTGAGTGTACCCTCAGCAAGTCTGTGGACAACACCCAGCTATGTGTTGTGGTCAACACACTGACAGGAAGGGATGCCATCCAGAGGGACCTTGACAGGCTTGAGAGGTGGACCCACACCCACCTCATGAAGTTCAACAAGGCCAAGTGCAAGGTTCTGCACCTGGGTTGGGGCAATCCCAAGCACAAATACAGGCTGGGCAATGAGTGGCTTGAGAGCAGCCCTGAGGAGAAAGGCCTGGGAGTCCCGGTGGATGAAAAACTCAACAAGAGCCAGCAATGTGCCAGGGCACCCAGAAAGCCAACCATATCCTGGGCTGCATCAAAAGACATGTGGCCAGTAAGTTGAGAGACATGATTCTCCCCCTCTACTTCACGCTTGTGAGACCCCACCTGGAGTACTGTCTCCAGCTGTGAAACCCCCATCACAAGAAGGACATGGACCTGTGGGAGAGGGTCCAGTGGAGGGCTACAAATATGATTAAAGGGCTGGAGCACCTCTGCCATGAAGACAGGCTAAGAGAATTGTGCTTGTTCATCCTGGAGAAGAGAAGACTCTGGGAAGACCTTATTGCAGCCTTCCAGTATCTGAAGGGAGCCTACAAGAAGGCTGGGAAGGTATTTTTCACAAAGGCCTGTAGTGATAGGACAAGGGTTAATGAGTTCAAGCTGGAAAAGGGTAGGTTTAGACTGGGAATTAAGAGGAAATTCTTCCCTCTGAGGGTGGTGAGACACTGGAACAGGTTGCGTGGTGGGGCTGTGGATGCTCCATCCCTAGAGGTGTTCAAGACCAGGCTGGATGGGGCCTTGAGCAACCTGGTCTATGGCAGGGGGTTTGGAACTAAGTGATCTTTGGGGTCTCTTCCAACCCAACCATTCTATGATTCTATGATCATGAGACTTTAATAGTTGTCTGTAATAATAACTGTAATAGTTATTAAATTGAGCTGCTCTGAAACTAATGTAAATGTGAGCTTACTCCTACAAAAAAAATGTAATAATTGTTACAATAGGATTTTGTCCCATAAAATCTGCTTGATTGTAAAATACCTGGGAGAAGAATACATAAATATAAAGAAATCTGAATCTGATATATTTACCATGGAGTGGAGTTCCTCTGTGTGCCCATAGCAGCCAGCAAAGAGAGGTTACTCAGAAGAGCAGTTCTAGGGTTTTGCTCCATGTCATTTTATAGATAAAATGAATCTTTTTTACTGACTGTGCAGGGAGCCTGCAAAATCTAGTTGGTTCTATGAGGTGCACAAAATTGAGTGATATGAAACTCCTGGTTAAAAAAAAGAAAAATTAAAAAGTGAAAGTGCAATTAAACTATGGCAGTCACCACAATAGATCTCATCATGGAAGTCACAGATAGCAGCTGATAATTAAATAATATTGTATAATTTCTGCTATTTTTCAGTTTATCAAGTTAAAATTTTGAATAGATTTATCTCTGAAAGTACACCACAGATATCTCCAAGTGTTTGCAAGAATAAATGGAGAAGAAATATAAGTTGGTAAATTTGAATGATCATTTAAAATTTTGAACTATGTGCATGAATGGTTTTCAAATTCTTTCTTCAGTCTTGCATTGAACTGATATTTTTGAGATTCCTTCCCCAAAATGAAGAATTCTCTCTAAAAATATTACATATATCTAGCAAATTAAAGTTAAATAAATAGTACATTTTCCTGTAGTAATGAATTGTTACTAGTTTGCACTAGTGGATCTGCAGATATTCCTGCAGGAATCCCTTTTATTTACATGTCAGAAGAAAAGTGATCTTATTTTTCTTGTGTATTTCAGTTGCTTGTCTTAGCTAACCCTGGCAGAGTTATGATGTATTTGCACTTACTCCTAGAAGAAATGTTTTCTGATCTCACAGACAGTACTGAAGAGGCCTGCTGCACTTTCATTGCTTTCATTTCTTCATTGTAGCTAATATTTTTTGTTTTCCCTCTTGCTGAAAACTGTATTGATCTGACAATGGCAGTAAAAACAGACAATCGTTTATTAGTGTGAATGTGTACACTGTCTCTTCAGCTCCAACAGAATTCTTATCATTTTTGCTGTCATTTAATTTATGTGCCCTTAAAGTAACACAGGTAGGGAGGCTGAATTCACCCTCATGGACAGGGTGAACAAAACAGTGGATGCCATCAGTACACTGCTGTCAGGAGGGAAGGCAGAGAAAAGGGGGTTGAGACAGAATGCCGCCCTGACCCAAATCACATACCAAGCACAGCTAAACTAACATAATTTATGCCATTAGATGTCAATAGCAAATTTACTACCTGCCCAGAGCAAAAGGAAATCAGAAAGTGTATTTCAGAGACACAATTCTTCCCTTGTGCTATTTTCAGGACAGCACAGCTACATGCAGACCATTTATAACAGGTTTACTGCCATAGCCTTAGACTGACCGTGTCGGGAGGAGAAGAAAAAATAGAAAAAAAAATTACTCACCTTCAATTTCAGAAATAACTTGCTAAATTAAAATGAAGAAAAATCTTACCATATTAACTGGGGTTTTTTTTGTACTTTGGCCCTCACTATGCAACTTGAATAGCTCGGAAGTGTAATGGGAAAATAAATAAGTTTTGCATTAAAGATAAAACGTTAAATTAATCTATTTCTCTTCCTTTGTTTTCTTTCATCCCTCCATGCCCTCTGGCAGGGCCTGTACTAAATAAAATATTTTCAGTTAATAGAAGCTCAGTGTTTGAAAACTAACTTCATTTTTCTTTTACTTCACAAAACTATCTGGGATGGATTTGGTTAACACTCTGTATCAACTGCATACCAAAATTTTAATGTGAACAAAAGTGATAAGACATAAACACCACACCTTGAGAAGTAAATGTTTCAGTGGAGGTAAACTGTGGGGTGACTCACCAAGTAAACCAGGGCAGTTCTTGAAATTTGCCTTACTTGCTCTTAAGGCCAGCGATTTAGATCGGTCTGAGTAGTCTGCAGCACCACAAATGAAAGAAATCTATCATGAGACCTGTGTTTTTCCTGCTCATAAGCTGTATTTCCTACATAAGGCATTAGGCTTGGGTTTGTTTGGGTTTTAGTTTTGTTTTTGTTTTTGTTTTTTTTAGTATTTAGCCTTAGTAAACACTTATTGTCTGTCTCACCCTTCATTGCTACATGTCTGTTTCTCCTTTTTCTTCCCCATACCAAACAGATTTTAACTGTCAGATGAAAACTAGAATTAAAAAAGCCACACATTAGAAATAGGATGCGCAAATATGTGGTCAATAAGAGGAAAAACTCATCTGACTTGGCAAATACATTATCTGCATTTTATAAAGTTTAGACTTCAAAGAAAATTTTGTGCCTTTGGGGAAACTAACTAAGTCTTGAATTTCCTCTTTTTTCTAAGTGTTAACCAACTTTTCTTTTCCTTTGGTTGATATTTTTTGACAAAAGCATGTTATTTAAAATACGTATTACAATATCAAATAGAAAGTCCTTAGGCAAATGCTATTTAACTTCAAGCTTTGTCATTCCTATGTGCCCATCAAGACATACAGTATTCAGCTTTTTCTTCATTAACTTCTGATTCTTCCAAGTTTCAATTTGCAAGACAGTGAAGATACCTCAATATGATAATTCTTATTATGTTGACAAATGTGGAACATTTTTCAGCATGGCATATCTAGTAAACTGTTGACTACAATGGCAACCCAACAAGAAATTATTTCATGTTTTTACAGAAAAGTTATGAGAGCACCAGGCTAGAATAATTTGTTTTATTTACAAGCTTATTTGTAATGCCTTAATATTAACCAAATAATTGTGTGTATTCCCTATACACATAACTAACACACACCCATTATTTGTCTTGTCTATTGAGCATCACACAATGAGATGAGAATTTCATTTGAGAGACAATCCTCATAACAACTAGCAATGGAAATCTGTAATGATTTCTGAATAAGTTTAATGTCCTCCAGGCTTTTTCAGAGTTCCTTTCAACTGACTAGCGTACTAAATTGTAAGCCTACAATGTAAGTCTACCTTTTTCTTATTTGGTGACTTGTTCATTGCTGTGCAGCAAATGTTTTCAACATCTCGAATGATAGTCATGTTTACCATACAGCATTGTAGCACAGTATGTATTGTGCAAAAATATCTTGTTGAGTGATTTTGCTTAAAATAAATGTTCCCTTAATATCTCCTTCCTCTGATGGATTCAATGCAGAATAAAGGTTCTGGGCAGCTAAACAGTAAAATACATATACACACAGACATGCGCATGCAAGTATATATATCTATTTTGAACCTGTATTTACAGGTTATTTACAAAGCATTCTGATCTTGAAGTCTAAGACATTACTTCATCTCGTAGAGCTGTGCATTTCCTATTAGGGTAATTTCAGTACTGTAATCAACATTTTACTAGACATGACATGTTTTAGAACTCAAAAAGTCATCTTTGTATTAAGACTGAAAATTTCCATGTAGTTTTATAAGAAAAACATTATTCAGAAAAACATAAATTCATCAGAGATTCCTCCCATGTCAATGGCATTAATTACTTAACCTCCCAACAAGAAATGTCTTCAAGGTTCATAACATTCAATTACATTAAGTGTCTGGCAAAGGTTTTAGAAGAGTTTGTGTCATAGTAGAATAAAAGAATTTCAGAGAGTAATGAAAGATTCTAAATAAAGCTGGAAAAAACTACTCTAGAAACATCTGAAGTCAAGGATTATGGCAGGGCTTGCTTTTGGAGTTGGTCTACAACCATACTTAATAGAGCGAACATCATGTGTTAAATACTCTTTTTCAAATAGACTTGAATTACAAATGAAATGTTAATTGGTTGTGTGTTTATGCAAATAGTTCTTCAGATCTTTCAAGCTGTAATACAGGCATAGAAAATCAGAAAATAAGTATTCTTTGCCATAGAAAACCCTCACCTTCCTTCTTCTGCAGTAGTATCTATCATTTAACTAAAATCAAGTCTTGAAGGAAAGGTGGTCTTTCCTCACTGCTGAAGCTATGCTATTAAGAATATGAGAATAACAAACCCAAAATAAAATTTGTGACCTAGTGATGTTTTTTCAGGGCATTCAACCTGCAAAAGTTCTAGATTCCAGTGCTCAGTTTCAGTACTTGTTTACATATTTTGCATTTTATCCAATGGGTAATAAGTACAAGATGTGTAAGCGCTCCCTGAAGCAAAAAAAAAATTTCCTTTTACAGCAGAGATGCTGTCATCAGAGACATGTTCTCTATTGCTTGTTTGTCTTCCTTTGCTGTGCTTTGAAATGGTTGGGGCTACTTTCCTTATGCACGGTGCTGAAATCTGTGTTGTGTCTATACACAAATTTTACTCTGAATACATTTTCTAAATAGGGCCCTGTGGGGAACTTATCTAAGTGGAGGCTTGCTTTGTGCATTTTGAGTTATTTCACTTATGCTTAATACACTCAGAACAGCCAAAATAACATAGTCTTCAATATATCCAGTAGGACAGCTGTAGTTGTTTACATAATTAACACAAAGAGAGGCAGCAGTGGCTTTTAAAGTACCTAAGTTTTCAGGTGGGGATTCTGTGGACTTTGTCTGAACTCCTCATTAATATCTTTTTTTAACTTGTTCCTGTTAATCATCAATTAAATTTAAGCTTAGCCTCCAATTTACTCCTGCATTTTTTGAAATCTAACTTTTTGTGCTTCACTTCCCCAGCTAGAAAATACCATGCAAATGCACAGATTCTTTGCTTCTATTTATTTCCTACCAGAATATAATGCAAATAATAATTATGCTATTTGTTGTTTTACACAATATAACACTTTTTGACAGTTCAGAATTTTTAATACATTGATTTGTTTAGAAATCAAAATAACTTAGGTTAAAAGAAAAGTGGTGTTCTATTAATTCTGTCATAGGGGGATAAAATGATCACAATGTGATTTTAAGGTGGACTTTTTCTTGTCTTGCACCAATGGTTTCAGCAAAATAATTGATGTTGCAGAGTCCAGCATACTTGTTCCTGTCCAATATCTATGCCAACCATCTCTCATATTATTCTGCACACAGATTTCTAGTGTCCTCTTCTGATCCACCTCTAATTTAAAGCTTTATTCAGACTTGTAACATGAATGGTCCAATGATAACATGTTGATGTTTATCAAATTCATTGTCTCTTACACGACAATCTCTGCAGAAGAAATGACTTCAGAAATTGCTTTTAGATGGTACTGATGGTATCTCTCCCCTTGGGTGATCAAACATTATAGACGCTGTGAATTAATTTGGTACTCTGTAGTGTATACAGCCACAGTGATACTGCAGCACTATTTTAACATTTTTTTACTGGATCACAGCATGAAAGGAAAAATCCAAATGATTTTAAAAGCCTCAGGAAGGGAGTAGAAATAAAAACATGTAGTAGATATGGGAAATCATTAGTTCTTACAAAAGTAGTGGTTAAATGTCAGGGAAGTTAAAGTGAAGGACTTGAAGGACTTTTTTTTCCATGTCAAAAGTACTGAATTAGTCTCTAGATTCTGAATTCAGTTAAATATTTCTATAAAATCTTGAGAAATGTGAGCAATAATAATATGCAGTATGCAATGCCAGTAGTGATAATTAAGGCAGCTCTTAGTGAGCTGGGCTTTTTGCAAGCCTTTCGTCTAGTCCATGTGTGTTCTGCACTACATAGTGTTGCATTAAAAATATGAAGTCTCATTTTGAATGAATTTCTACCTCTAGCCCCAGAAGCAGGAAGGCATGGTTATGGCAGCCATCTGTTGTGCTGGTTCAGC
>VZZY01012628.1:16353-143378 GCA_013400335.1 Eurystomus gularis | reverse complement strand
TCCACCAGGCAGCTTTCCAGCCACACTTCCCCAAGCCCGTAGCATTGCCAGGGGTTGTTTTGACCAAATTGCAGGACCCAGCACTTGGCCATGTTAAACCTCACACAGCTGGTCTCAGCCCATCAATCCAGCCTGTCCAGATCCCTTTGCAGAGCCTTTCTACCCTCAAGCAGATTGACACTTGTGCTTAATTTCATGTCACCTGCAAATTTACTGAGGGAGCACTCAATCCCCTCATCCAGGTCGTTGATAAAGATATTAAACAAGACCGGCCCCAGAACTGAGCCCTGGGGGACCCCACTTGTGACTGGCCACCAACTGGATTTGACTCCATTTACCACAACACTCTGGGCTCTGCCATCCAGCCAGTTTTTAACCCAGTGAAAAGTCCACTAGTCTATGCCATGAGCTGTGATGATCACCATTTGTGGAAGGACAGTGACAGAAGTTAATTTCAAAGTGAGCAACTGTATTTTGTGGTCTGATGCCTGCTTACCCTGCATTGAAATGTCTTGAAGGCTGGCATGCAGGAGTGATGACAAAGGTGTATCCCTTGCCGAGACAATACCACATCCTGCTTGTGTGGTTACAGTATGCAAATGAAAACCATCAGGCAGAGTTTTCTGAAACACGGGTTTCACATTCCTGAGGAAAGCACAAACCTGACTTCAGTGGTCCTGTATACCCTGGCAGTAGAATTGCAAGCCAGCAGATTGGCAAACCAGGCCTGTCAAATCATGACTATGGGATGACTGGGGCATGTACTTCCAGGTTTACCATGGAATGGACAACCATGGGGGATTGTCATGGTCATTTAAAGCCTCGTTGATGGAAGACTTGATCTAGTGTAAGCATTTGTATAATTAATAAGCTGAGAGCCTTATCAGGGAAGAGGGCAGGTTGAAACAGTGCACTGCTATGGGCAGTTGAGTGTATACTTGGAAATCACAGCTCTGCTAGAAGGTAACAGTAGTAGTTTTGGGATTTTTTTTAATTTGTGCAGCTTATGGAAGCATTTTTTTCAAGTCTAAGTTGAGGTTAAAGCCTTAGATGTGAGTTGCATTGAGGCAACTCTCTTTTCTCCCCCTGCTTCTCTGACATGAACACAAAAGTGAATTCTGATATGTCTCCTTCTCTTTGTACTTGGCACCATAGGTAAGCTCTAAAACACATAATGGCATAATTAAACCTCACTGTCTGTTTGGGAGTGAACTTGTTCTTTTTATTGCTGGTTTCTGCTCTGTTCCTTTTCTGAGTTGCCAATTCAGGCCTTAAAATATTGCTTAAATCTCTGAAAAATGGTGTTTATTCTTAAGAAATCAGAACAGCAGGAGTATTGGTTTGATGGCATATCTGTGAGCAGCAGATTTAATAGCTCTTTGATTATCTCCAAATCCTTTATTTTACAGGTGTTTGACATCATACATGGTTTTCCATTTGAAATAAAATCTTTGCTGTGAAAACAATTTGTTCAACAACAAAATCATAGCTCTTTGGAGACTCCCTGAGTAAGAGTATCAAAGAAAACAGCTGTCTAATATGAAAAATAACATGGTCCTGGATCTCCTTCAGATGCTCCTTTGTTTTTTGTAGAAATGCACCCAAAAATTAAGAGGCTGTATCTGTATCACTGCTTTTTTTTTTTTTTTTTTTAAATATTATTTCAGATGGCTAAACAGAATTAACATGCTTGCTGCTGGCTATGCAGAAAGAGAGAGGATCAAACAAGAGCAAGGTAATGTGTTGTTATTTTGGTGTCTTCTGTCAGCTCTTATCAAAAGTTCATCTGTTCTTTTTTCCCTGCTGTGTATCAAGCCTCGTTCTTGTCATCTGAAAGCAATTCATATATGGGTATCACTGTTGTTGCTTTAGAGAATTCCTTTTCTCTCGGGGGTTTTGATTAGCTTCTTCAGATTCCAGTCCACAGATACTGCGTTGTTTCTGAGAAGGCCACAGAAGGTAGCTAGAAGCAGCACATGTACTGCCAGTAAGCCTTGGTATGTGGTACCAAGCAGTCTGTGACCTCTATCAGAACTTAAGAATCTGCAAACTAAAAAGAAATTTCTAAACATTCCATTTGGTGTTTGAATTCACAGGGGACAGGAATGCATGAAATTTGGTCTCAGGAGCAAAACCATTCTTCTAAAGCCTGTTGACATAATTGAATTTCCCCTAAAGACTTCTATTTTGAGGCCATTTAATTTTTTTGTGATTTCTCCTGGTTTTTCTATATTTAGGTGTGTGCTAAAGCCTTGATGGCATTTCATTTGGAGTTGTAGTTTTACAGCATTTTGTATCTGTTTATTTTTAATGTCTAATATTTCATGTGTTTAAAAAAGCTGCATATATAAAATGAGTCACTTTACTTTAGTTTGCTGCAGTAGAAATCCAGGAAAAAGACTGGGTCAGTCCTCAGTTGTCTCAGGGAGGTTGTTTCCTAGAATTGCCAATGACATGGATCCACAGAAGTGCTCCTATCCAACTAGCTGCTTTGGCAAGAAGCTGGCTTTTGAATCCATGCTCCTTTTTACAGATGTATCTGGCAGCAATCACCAGAAAACTGCAATGGTCATGATGGTCCAGAACTTATCCAGATGACTGTCTGCCAGCTCCCCATGGAGTTAAAACCTCACTTTTTAATTCTGTGGCTCTGCAGCCTTCATCAGTAAGGTTCTGTCTTTCAGCCCAAAAAGCTTTTAGCTCGAAGCTGCAGCAGCAATGTATTTTATCTAGTCTTTTCTTTACAAAGACTATATTTTTCTAATCATTTTTCAGAGAGGTATGTTCAGAAAGCTATCACTAGGCTTCACAATTTGCCACATGGTGTCCTTCTTGCCCCCCAAAGTCATGGCTCTGTACCAACCTTTGTGACAGCAGCCTCAGCCCTGACCTTCTGGTCTGATTCTGTGAGGAGGAAGGTGCACATTGTCAGACTGTCTGCAGTGTGTTGCTGCAGTGCTGTTTTCCTGAGAGACACTGTGCAAAAAACTCCTTTCCCTGCTTTGAAGCAAGGGTGACTTCAGCAGTCAGCTGGAAACTTCAACAGAGTAGGGTATTCTGTAGTAGGAGAAGGTCAAAAGACAGCACCAGAAAATGATGTCTGCCTTGATTCATATCCTGATTGCCTCACCTCAGAGCATCCTAGAGACATCACACTGGGGTTGATGAGTAGTGGCTCACAGCATACTGCCATAATTCAGTGGTAGCAGCATGTGTGGTGGTTTGGGATGTTCTGTTGTTCTTGCACATAACTAGGTTGTACCTGCTGTTGTCTCTAATCATGTGCAGCTGCCTATCCTGAGAGTGTTGCCCACACCCTGTTTTAGTTTGGTATGGTCCTTGGCATATCATGTCATTCATAACACCAGGCATTCTGCAGCCCAGGATAGCAGCATCATGCTCTCTGTTCCTCCAGTCATGTTCTCAGTGCCTCAGCAGACTTCAAAATCAGTTTGGGAATCTGTACTCCCCAGGCAGCACTACAGTAACCAGTCTGGAGGGGCCTGTATACCATCTGTCACTGTTTGAAGAGGCTGTGAACAAACTCTGAATTTTGGAGTCTTCTAGGAAATCCTCTGCGTTAGCATTCAAATCCAAATTCAAACTTTTACTGGCAGCAGGTTGGCACTAGAATTACAATAATATGTAGCACAATGAGGGAAAAGGTGTATGAACAGTTATGCCAGTACTGCCAAAGTGCACAATTGCAGGCGTCATATACCTTTCAAAATCCAGATGGATGTGGAGAAATATTTTTGCTACCAAGCTATCACTAAGTAATAAAATAGCAGATGATCCAGCTCCTAGACATGAGCTCATGTGCATTCAGGCCTCCTGCTACCTATTATCAAAATGTCTCCCTATTGAAGGTAATCAGTGAGACCCCACTTACTATGGAAATTATATCCCAGGCACTGACTGAGCTCTTTATTACCCCTCTAATGCCATTCACACAAAATGATTTATCATATAAAAGTAGCTAAAACTATATCCTCTTCGTGTTGCTTGGTTGTTTACTGTGGGATCAATACCACATTCCCCCTCGCTGCCATACAGTGTTTTTATACTTCTGATGATTACCCTTGGCTCCCAGCAGAAGGGCTATGAAACAGCTCAGCAGTGTCCCTAATTAGCACAGGCATCAAGTCAGCAAAGTTAAACCTCTCTATCACTTTAAGCATTTTTGTAATTATAAAAACTGTGAAGCTGGAGTTTTCTTTGTTCAGTGACTACGCTAATTGTCATCTACATATTTGATTTTGCAAAAGGTCTTTTACTTCAGTTCAGCCCTTTGCAACAAAGCTTTATAATACCTCTGAAACAATTCAACATTAGTTATCAAACCTGTTTCAAATAAGAGTTGAATGGCTCTGAATCTGAAGTGCATAAATATATTTCAAGTGCTTCAGAGATGCACGAATCACCAAATTGTGGGTGTACTGCTGAATAAAATGTCACATTCTGTACAGAACAATTTTATAAAAATACCATCAACTTTCCATATTAAATAGAATGAATGTTAGCAATGTGGCAAGGGACTTCCTTGGATGGAGAAGTTAGATACTTTCCAGTCGTATAAAATCAGAGAAAAAAAATACTAGGTTATATACATAGAATATATTTAATCGGCAAATAGCAGGTCAGTGTTAGTTTATATATAATACATTCAGTCTATTGCTCGTTCAGAAAGCTTCCAAGATATGCCTGATGCATTGAGCTTGTCTGTCAGTGAATGGGACAAAATCTCCAGAGAGAAATATAGCAACTGTTTCATAGCATTACACATTTTAGATAGACTAATGAGTCAGTTGCCAAAAGCAGAACATTTTTAGAAATTGGTGGGAGGCTATTTTCATACATTTCATCTGGAAGTTGACCCCTGTAACTGCAGAATTTTTCTAGACAACCTGTAGGTTACCAACAGAATTCCCTATCTGAGGTAAGGTGTGCAAAAGTGGGATCATACAGTCTATGTGGATTCGACAAAAGAATGTCATTTTAGCCAAAATTGGAACCTGCACTGAGGCTGCTAAATTTTACTCTCAGAATAAACAGTTGAGCTCCAAGTCTGCAGAAATGTCAGAGTGATGCAATTCTGACAGGTCTCTTGCCACACACCTCACCATTGGGCTTTGCTGTAATAAGAACAAACGTGTTTATATGCCAATATTTTCAGGTGTTTTGAGTTACTGGAAACAAGTTTTCTTAAAACTAGGAGTGATTTTAAAAGAGTTTTCACTGATTTAGTCTTTCATTCACCAAAAATTAATTATTTGCCAATTTCTATAGATGAAACTGTTCAGGATTTTTTATTTCATAGTCATGAAAACCTTATTTATGCTACTTTTATTATATTGTTTAAAGAGAATCTCTCAGCTGTGAGCTTGCAGGAAGCAAATCAAGAGATTCAGAGTTAAAACGGAGTTGTTACTGCTTAGAAAAATTAAATAGATAAATAAGGCTGTCCCCACCATTACTACAGTCTAAAAATATGCAGAATTTGAGAAACAGCTGTTTCAAGATGGTGTCATTTAAAGGTAAGTTTTTGCTTTAAATCTTGAATAAGATTAGGTACAATAGATCATTAATCATACAATACAATAATCATCACAGTAACAAAAAAATCATTAAAGCCAGAATTTTATGTTGTGCCAGCTTGGATTTTTTGTTTAGATCATTTATATAGCAGCAATCAATCTTTTTCTCCTCATCTATCAGTGCGAAGGTAGTAAGTCATGCAGTTCATTAAACATTCACTAAGCGAAGAGAAAATTGCCCATTATTAGTCTGTGAATAGTCTGAGCTGGAGTTTCCTGTTGTTCAATGATTTACCCAAATACCAGAAGGTAATACAGTCAGAAACAAAGTGACAAGAGAAATGTTTGCATAAGCCTTACAATGCAGAGAAATGTTAAAGGTACCCATCTTGAGCTGAGTCAGCAGTTAAGTAGTTTTCTTTGTGAGGAATACTAAGGTCCAGTATCCCTTTAGTTAGATGCTTTCTTGTTTCAGAAATATTTGCAACAGAATAAATGTAAATTTCCATGTGGTGCGTTCTTCCATGTGTTTTCATCTTTGTCCAAGCTACCAAACCTGTGAAATGGGCTTGGCCAAGACTTGATTTCCTGACAAAATGAAACCTCATATCCCATGAAATTTAGCCCACAACATCTACATCCTTTGTACTTTCTCATCCATCTTTTGGAACTCTGCACTTAAATGTCATTGTCGTATTTTTCCTTACCATATCACCTTTATGTTCTTGCATGGATAACAAGGCAGCAGCTGTTTTCTGAAGCAGATATATGATATAAAGTTCTTCTGTCTTCTCTTAAATGCAGCTGTTTGTTATTAGAACTTTAATCGAAAAGCTTGGGTAACTGGTATTATGCAAGGAAGAAAATGGGTAGAAAAATAGCATTGACTATTCATGTGTGCAATAACCCCTACTTGGTTGATTTGCCAGTTGGTGCTAGTTACATTTCTTAATGCTATTTGCAGTCAACAAGACTTTTAAACAAGTTACATTTTTCATCTTTTCTGTTTGAAAAATGCTTTCAGTATTTTCCAGCCAATATATGTCCAATCGTAATTATTTTTATGGTTGTATAAATATTTGAAAATCTGATCCTTTTATTAGGAGCAGTCTGTATGGATGTTGTGTTTGGAAGGCATGTACAGGAGTTAGATTTGTTGCTCATTTGCAGACTGTTGTTTAATATTTCTGCAGTGGGACTTAGTATACCCCATAATGTTTTGAATTTTCCCTCTTTAGATCAAAACAATTCCAAATTACAGCAGCTAACGTTACAGAGTCACTAGTATTTAACTCTCAGTAATACCAAGGATGGAGTTTCCAGTTGCTTTTGTGACAGCAAGTCACTGCTGTACAAATGTATCAAAATGTGTTGATAGTTTTTGATCTGATCTGTATGTAACTTGTAGATTACTGGAGTGAGAGTGATAAGGAGGAAGCTGACACTCCATCAACACCCAAACAAGACAGCCCACCACCCCCGTACGACACGTACCCACGGCCTCCTTCGGTAAGTCACCTGCAACTATCTGCAGGAATGACTATGTAAAGTGTCACTTTTACCTACTCTTCTGCTTAAAAGCACATTATAGCACTCTCCAGTAAATTTTTTGAGTCAGTATTTGACTTAAGGCACTTGTTAAGTAACATCCATCGCTAACTTCAACAGCCATCATTGCTGTTTTCACTGGTTTGTAGAGAACATAGATTTGTCATCCCATTTGCTGTACAAAATAGATTAAGTTACAGAATTCTTTCTTCCTGTTCTTCATTCATGATGGACCCCTGCTCATCCATGCAATCCCTCACCACCCCCTTATCACGTTCTCTAAGAAAATGTTGTTACCTCAGTAACAACACGGACTGTTCTCTAAGGCTCCAACAGTTGTGCTGTAAAGCTTTACAGCAACAAATTATATTTGAATTGCCAGAGAAATGCCAACGTAAAAATATTCTATCCTATATTGCAAACAGCGATACCAGTTGTTCTGTTGTGAAAAAGGAGGTTTCTCTATAAATTAGAACAAAAGGGGATTTGTTTTTATTTTCTTCTTGAAGCAGTTGTTGATATAAAATGAGAGTATGGACTTCTAACTTACTCTGCACTAGCAATTTTCATTTTCATGTTCGTATACTCAAACGGTATTAACTAATGTATTCTACTTGAATATAGTTTTTAAAATACAGAGATTTGGAATAAAAAGATGGGAAAGTCAGGGGAAAGGGAGTGTTCATGATGTTTAACTTGAATGCAATACTTTATCTTCCAAAATCATAGAATTTTGAACTGCACTGAAGCACTGCAAACACAATTCCAAAGAAATTTTTAGCAAGATAAGATGACAACAGGCATTTGGATGGCATTTTTAAGCTTTTTGATGTACTAGGCACATCTCTTCTATGCCTTCCACAGTGCCATATTCTGCAAAGTTTCCTGCAAATAATTGTGTTGGCTTATTTTATAGACTAATGGACATAGTAAAGATACTTACTGTAAATAAGTATCAGTGTTTGACCTATAGGTGTGACATGTAGATAACAGCATGCCTTAAAGTCAGGATCAGGGCAGGTTAATCAGGTAAGTTTGTGCCTTTTTTACTGAATGGGATGCCATCAGTGACAACAAAAAGCATGTGGTTATTACTAGCAGTAGGTGTCAGCCTACAGTGATCTGAAGATTGCTCCATTGCTGATGTTGTAGATGAGCTGCACAAGCCCTTACGTGGAGCCAAAACACAGCCGCCTCTCGTCCACGGAGACCTCCCAGTCGCAGTCGTCGCACGAGGAGTTTCGCCCGGAGGTGGCGGGGAGCGCCACCGACTCGCCGGTGCGCAAGACGGCGAGCCAGCGGCGCTCCTGGCAGGACCTCATAGAGACTCCGCTGACGAGCTCAGGACTCCACTACCTGCAGACGCTGCCGCTGGAGGACTCTGTGTTCTCTGAGGTGGCCGTGGTATCCCCCGAGCACCGGCGGCAGTCGACCTTGCCCACCCAGAAGTGCCACCTGCAAGACCACTACGGCCCTTTCCCCCTTGTGGAGGGCGAGCGGATGCAAGTGCTGAATGGGAATGGGGGAAAGCCCCGAAGTTTCACTCTGCCTCGGGATAGCGGCTTCAACCACTGCTGCCAGAGCCTTTCGGTTGGTGCCGCTGATCACCACGAAGAAGCTCAGCAGAAGGAAGTGGAGGAGGAGGATGAAGGCAAAGTAGCAGAAGAAAACCAGGAAGATAAAAGTAAGTACGGGATATTTCTGTGGCTTTTCAAGAGTCCTGTTCGTGTAACGTAGAGAATGTTTTTCCTTTTTCCTATAAAAAAACCCCAACAGTCATTAAACATCCCCTGTGTTTTTCCAGGTCCCCCTTGTTTCACACCCCTTTGATCTGCCCTATGTGAAAGGTCTAATAATCAGAGTGCTGCATGACCTCTTATGGTTACCAGACACTTCCCCGTAGGCTGGTCACCAGCCACCTCCTACTAGTAATTCTTAGTTATAAATGGATTTTGCTTCCATGCTTTCTTCACACTTCCACTTGCACAGTATCCTCCCCAACTGACACATCTATGTCTCAGGACATTCTTAGTAAGTTTTCCAGCCAGCCCCATCTGGGTTGTTAAAAACACTCAGTAAATCCTGTACAGCAGGGTCAGGCTGTGATGATATAGTATCCAGGCAGGCAAGTCACAATACAGCCCAGAAGCTGTAAGAAGTTGAAAAAGAGAGTGTCCAGTTCCTCACCTTGTGATGTATAGAGAGAAGTTCAACAAACATTTCAAACAAATAAAAAAATTAATAGAGAACAACTGTATGATCAGCAAGGCTTAAAAGGATCATAATGCTGAGTAACTGTCTCTTACATGGCACATTAACTTCATAAATATTAGTGCTACTTGTCAAAAATAATTCAAATAAACAGGGATTGAAGAAGGTCCCTGCTCCTTCCGAATGTGTTAACACATTTCTGTGTCTGTTTCATGCTCTGTCCTTCACTGTCATTTATGGAGGTTCTCAGCATGTGTTGCTAGCAAAGTTGAGTTCACACCCATGTTGTAGAGTCAGTCAACAAAGCCTGCATCCATGAATTGTGGGGTTATGCTGTGATTAAGTTACCTGAAGTGGCAAGGAAGGCAGGATGACCCCTGAAGCTCTCAAAGTGTCTGTGCTACATGGTTCCTTCAAATTCAATTTTTTCAGAGCAGTAAAGTAGTAAAAAATGGTAAAGAGACAGGAAAGGGTAATGAGAGCATTGGATAATTAACTACCTACCTAAGTTAATTCATTAAGGTTAGCACCTTTGTTGAGCATTAAAATTTATGTGGACATTATTTAGTCTACTTGGTAGAGATCAAGTTTTCTCTTTCCCTTATGCTTTAGTCAATAGATTCTAAATATCTCCAATTCTTGACTTCGGGAAAATAGCGATTTCCTTTGCAGATATTAAATTTGATGTCATTAAAAACAGGCACGATTTCAATTGCGTTCATGCATGACACTTTCCAAAAAACCCATACATTTATTAGGGTAATATTAGACTGTTACTGACTGTGAAATGAAACTGTCATAATTAACAGGGTTAAATTTCATCAACCATGGAGAATGTTTTGCCCTATTTTTAGCCTTCAATTTTGGTTTTCAAATGGGTTCTTACTGATAGCAATATAAAAATATTTTTTTAAAAATACCTCACAGTCATCGAAAATGGTCAAGGAGACTTCTCACTGGAGCTCATGTGCTGTCTGGGCATTACGCAGATACTGTGGCAGGACCTAAGTTGTTAGGTGTTTTAAATCTCCATTTTATTGCTTTGGCGTTCCTCATTGAAACATTTTTTAGCATACAGGACTAATAAAGAGCTAGTGTTTGATTTAACAGACCAGAACGTGGTCTTTTCTCCATATTTCTATACCAATTTCCAAAAAGGGAGAAAAAAGTTTAATTTTTGAAGTGGTCTCCCTGCATAGACTTACTTTTATTTTACTTTGAGTAAGCAGGTTTGTCTGGTTGAAACTTTAACAGGAGATTGGTTTTGAGACATTAACGACCAGCTAGACAAGTAAAGTGCTCGTGATGAATTATTGATCATGAAATTATAAAACCAGAAAGAAAATACTGTTCAGTCTGTTGAAATGTTTAAGTGTTGAATTGCTTGTTGCTATGGCTGCAATGTTCTGTTTGCAATGCTGGCTTTTTCCAGTGCTCTTACAAGTAAAAGGCAGGAGGGATTTCATGCAAGTGGTGTTCATAAGTGCAAAATCCAGTTTCTAAGCTGAGAGATTTGCTTGTAACTGCTACGTCTGCTAACATGATGGGTGCTCTTGTGCGTGCTGCATCATTGCGCCCCTCACCTCCATTGCTCTGGGAAAACAAAACGTTGCAACTGGGTGGAGGAGGAGAATCCTCTCCCTGCTAGAAATGTTTTAACTTCACTTTGAACCTTCTCTGACATGGTATCAGATTAACCTTTTAAATGCATTTATTTGCTTTACACATTTGTGATCCTGACATAGTTCTGAGCTCTTGGATGATTGTATGTGTTCTTGTGTTGACATGTATGTCTTTGAAAGCTTAATCATTCCTATTGCTTTTTGTGTGGGACAAGGAATGCAGCTCCTTTGCCGTTGTTGCTGTAAAAATCAAATGTCATTGCCAAAAGTTTATTTTCTCAGCTTTTTCTTTACATTCCCACTTTTAAAACCTCCTGAGTTTAAATCAAATGGTAAAACGCAGTCCTGTTTCTTCCAACAATTTGCAGAATTGTTTTCAAATAACCACACCACAAATTAGGAGCTCCATGCTTTTTTTTTTCAAATGCTGTGCCTAGCTGCTATAATTTGACATAGTTCTGTTAACTTTCTACTAAAGCCACACTGATTTGCAACAACTAAGCATCTGCTCTCTGTTAATCACTGCTTTATGCCTTAAGTAGGTATTGCAAGACTTTACTGATACTGCAAATAGTTCTGTATATCAGCTCTGCTGTAATGCCTAGATATATCATGGTAAACTGAAAATATGGGTTGTCCTTTCCTATGTTTATCTGTTAGGACCTAACTTTGTTGTGTGTTCAGTTGCTTCTTTTTGTCTCGTTATATCACATCAACATTGCACTGCTAATCTTTAATGGATTGTTTTACTTCCCTGATTAAAATGACTTTTGTGTAAATCATTTAGATGTTCCATATTGACACCGTCCTGTAATGGTCTCTTGCTTTGTAATCAAAAAGGATTCTCTTGTGGGATATTTGTGTTTGTCTGTGTGTTTGCTCCTGAGGCTATGACAATGGCCAACAACATATAGCCTGCATACGGAGAGCAGGTCAATGGCTATGGCAACAATGTGTTGCATTTCTGTGATTCAGTTGGGATGGAAAAGTTGGGCCTTTTCAGGTTTGTCTTCTGCTAGTGGGAGATAATAGTAGGCGACAGCTGTGGATCATGGCACTGCCACCCTCTTCCCCTCTGGCCCCACCACTCTCTGCACTCTCTGTGTTTCAACAGCTTTCACCACTTAATGCCAAAGAGCACTTCTAGGATCTTCTTGGGAGACTATTTCCAGGTTTTCTCCCAGGGGAGCTTGCCTCATTTTTTGCTTTATTTTAAAGTATTTTTGATAGCGATTCCTTCATTTTCAAAGATTTCTTTGGTTTGTGGGACAGTAACAGAAATTACTAAGGGTTCAGGATTTAAGAGAGGCAGATACTAGCTCTCTACAGAGTATAACTGGCTGTAGATCCCACCAACTTAGCCACAGAAAAACCCTCACTTTTTTTCTATACTCCCTGAAAAAGTCTGGAGAGCAGTAGTGTCCATGGGAGTCTCTGGTGCTGTCACCTACTCAGACAGTGCTGGGGCAGGAGCTCTGCTGCTGACTCCATGTGCTGTGGGGCTGGCCAGAGCAGTATTGGCACACCTTCCAAGGAACTCACACCTGGGACCTGCAACAGCATGCAAAGGAGCTTTGCACTGTGCAGGATCCACCAGATTTCTTCAGGAATATGGACAGAAAAGCATTGATGTCTGTGTTTGGGTGTGAAAAGGTATTTGGAGCAGGAATAAATCACTTAGACCGTCTTCCCGCTCTTCAACCCCATTCCCTTCCGCATCGTTCCTCACCTCTTTTTTCTCTTCTGCAAGTTTTATGTCCTTTTCCTGCACTCTAAGTACTGTAATTCCCACTGATGTGTTTTTAGGGCTTTTTTGTTGCTACCCCCTGATCATAATTTTGGAGTATCTTCTATGTAGGGTGGACAACTATAACAAAGTCTTAAACAGATTTTAATAAATCAATTGCTGTCCTGTTGGGGCAATTGAAGAATGGGGGCCATTTGTTTGCTACATTGATTTTTCCCCCCTGGCATGTTTACAAGGTGCAACAATCTTCCATGTGTGACTTGTGTCACCTTAAAAAGATTTTGCAGTGTTTCTTAAGCCTGGGAACACCCACACTTACTCCGTGGCATTTTGCTTCATCACTGTAAGCCCTTGTTCACATTTGCAACATCTTCCGGCATCCCGTGCTTAGTCCCACACAGTCCAGAGAGTGCTGCCACACAATAGCTTCATGCTCCGGTCTCTGAAACATGGCTTTTAACCTTAAACCACTGAAGACACTTGCCAAAGGCTGGGTCAGAACCTGGTGCTGGCATTTTGCAGCTCAGAGAGATGTCCAGTCCCTGCAAAGGATTTCAGGACAGCTCACCTTGATGTCAGTCAGAGCTAGTCACTGAAAGATGTAACAGATGTCTGCTTGTGTTGAGGTACCAGCCCTGAGGCTTTTTTCTTTTTTTCCTAGTAAAAAAATTAGGAGACAGCAAGAGTGTAATAAAAGAAACTGAGAGCAGTTTCTCCCACTCTACCTGCCAGTCGCAGAAATAAAATTCCAGGTGGCAGTGCTTAAGGAGTCCCATGACTAGCAAAAAGTTTCACGCACTGTGCCCAGGAAGATATATCCATGGGACATCCTAGGTGGCATTTGCCTTCAAGAAGGAGTTGCACTAGTAAAAAAAATATGCTCTGAATAATGTCAGGTATTTCAAATTCTGAAATACAGATACAAGGAGGCTTGCATCTTTTTAATGAGAGGGCTGTAATGCCAAGTGCAAATGGTATCACTCAGAAAGATCAATGTTGGCCAATTAAACAGTGTGTTATGAAGCAGCACACTGTGTGCCACTTCTAGATTTTGCTTCTCTACCTCTTGCATAGTGTGTCTTTTCACTTTGGCAGGGTTTAGGCAATAGCAAAATGTGGGAGTCAGGATGAATAATGTGTAAAGCCTGGATTGTGCAACCGGGAGTTGATGAGGATGTGTGTCTGAAATTAATAGGTTGGTTTGCTTTTCTGACAGCCTCTTTGCATTTTAGAGAGGATACCATTAGTGGTGTCCTGTCATCAGACCACCGAGTTTTATTCATGCCAAGAGGCAAGGGAGAGACTGCTAAGTTACTGTATCTTCCCTTTGGAATTATTTGGGTTAGTAAAGGTGTGCCTGCCTGGTAGTGTCTTAAATAAACAGAACTATGAGAAATGACAGGTAGTGTCAATAGAAATATTCCTTATGAGGCTGGTGAATAGCACTAAGTGCAGCACCTACTGGGACACTAAGGAGGATGTTATTCCCTCCCTCCCTTCCACTGCCTCTAAGGCGCTAGCTTTGCTGTTAACTCAGAATGAGCTTGCCTACAAATACTGCCTAATTATGTTCAAAAATACAACCTTAAGCCTGTCATTTTGTAGTGTAAATGGCTAGCCCGTATCACTTTGACATGGATAGTTTATATATCTACAAGGAAATTTTCATCAGTGCCTCACAGTTCCAGGGAGGAAGGAACTATGGAATAGCAGGGCAAGACAGTTGCTGTCGTATCACCTGCTCTGCTTTCCAAAGCAAATGCTTTACATACGAAATGTCTGGTGCAATGGCATGTCTTCACTTACTCTCTTTTTTTTTTTTTTTTTTTTAACTAAACCATTTAGTGCTTCATTTGTCATAAGATCCAGTGAGATCCCATGAGAGCCGTTGTATTTGAAAATGAATGGAGTCAGGGGACAGCATCGTTGATAATCTAGGTTCTATGTCAGGCTAAACTTTTTTATCCTTGCTGAATTTTAAGATTCATTTTTATCTGAATAGGAATTTCTATAAGCTTCCAGAAGCAACTGCATACTTGGGGAAATTATTATCCCAAATAAGGGTTGCTTGGTTATCTTCTAGCTGCCATATATGTGTGTATGTTCAGCTGCGTGTGTACAAATGTGGGTTAGACTATTACATTTTAAAGATAATGATATGAAGAATAACTTGGATAAACAAGTACTGGGAGTTGGTACGTTTCTTTCTAAGCATGTTCTTTAAGTAAAAATTTAAAATTTATAAAGTAAAGCTTTTCCAATTCTCATATGCAAAAGAAGCTCCATTATAGAAGTGGGTTTGATTTCTAAGTAAAAATGATGGGATACAAACCCTCTGTATTCTGACCTTAAATTTCAGTTTGAGGGGAAACAGTTGCTTGCAGTGTTTGAAAGCCAAATATTGAATCATTTAGTAAGCAGCAATTCAGAAAGCAATATGGTCTGTCAACAAAAGTAAAAGTAGTTTAATGTTATGCCTGTTACTGTTTTTACATATGAATGCATTTTACCCTCAAATATGTTGTTGCCACATTATAAATGTTAATTGATTTCCAATGCCCATGCTGCTAAAAATGCAAAGGAGAGGTGAATTCTCTTCTTGTTCTCTTCTTATCTTGGTTTTAATAGCCTTGGGTGTTATTGGCAACAAAGGTCATCTGCTTTTGCCTGAAACATATGGATGAAATGGTCTTTCTACAATCAAAAGAAATGCACAAGAGAATTTTTTTTATGGCCATTCTTATAAATTACTTCCCTTGCAAAGTTTCCGCAGTTTGTTACTAAGTTGGTGGCAGTCAATGGAGCTAACACCTGCGGGTTAGCAAGGAATCTATGGATGTGAGAATGTACTTCTCAGTTTTTCTATGTTCTGCATTAATTCTATTGCTAGGTGTTATGTAACCAGTCTGGTTTGCCTTTAGTTTTTCCATTTCTTCATGTAAGCAAGCTCTGTCTCTGCCAATGCCCTATCTGAGCCTGGCTGCAGAGATGCTGTCCTTGGGAAAAGACAACTCATAAGTGGCAGGCCACTTCACAAGCAGTACAGGGAAGACAGTGCAAGGCCTCTTCAGTTTACAGTACTGAAGGATATGTGATTGCTTCCCAGTTTGTTTGCCTGATATGCCTCGATAACAGTATAAAAAGCCTTTTTTTGTGCTTGCAGAGTCCACCCCCTCAATGCCAAATGTGCTTTCATTCTGAAGCGTAATATAGTCAGATTTCTTAAATGAGGATATGCAGCTTTTTTGAAATTAATCTGTGTACAAAAAGGAAAATCAGACCTTTTTTTAAATTAACATGTAGTTTCCCATTAAAAAGAGGCTTTTTCTGTCCCAAAATTTATACTCACATTCATTTTGATTTCAAACATGGAAAAATACATTATTTTTAATCGTTTATATAAATCATCTCAGTGAAACTCACTAATTTTTTTTTAAAGACACTCTTACATTTGGCCACTGCACAATACATGAGGAAGGCATTTTTCACTGAGATTTTTGCAGAACTGGGATAATTTCTCTTTGAGATGCAGCAGGGATTTAGCCTAATCTGAAAATTACTAAGTGCAAAGGAAACAGACACCTACGATGAAAAAATTTAAGCAGCTATTGTTTGCATGAGCATGTTCTTTCAGAATGTATAATTTAAAAAATTTTAACTCTTTTCAAAGCTAAAATAAATTCTTTATATAATCGATTATCATTAAATCAGAAGAATATAACACAGTACGAGTAGGACTGGGAGAATAGAGGAGGACTAAAATATTTTCAGATTATATATATTAGAACTCTAGGTGGTACCATCTGCTGTCTGTGGCTCTCAACTTCTTTGAAGGAAACTGTTAAAACATGTGGGGATGAACTTGCTTCCATAGTGCTTGGAAGGACATGGGAGGGATGTGCTGAACTTTTGTAGTGTCACCATGTGAACATGCATTCTCGATTAATTACTGTTCATCATGGGAAGAAGGATGAGATATTAAAGCCCTCGGTGTGAACAGCCTGCTAGAATTTTTTTATTGAACAGAAGACTCTGGAAAAGCTAAATTTGTTACAAAGCAGTTTTGTTTGGTTTAATCTATTTTTTTTAAAAAAAGAAATCCTCAGAGTTCTTGGATTTAAGATGAAGATTGTCATGGAGGCATATGAAGTAAATGTTGCAGCGCAATTTTTCATGAATTATCCTAGTGTCCAGCCTCGCATTTTTGCTGACTTTCTTTCCTTTTAGCCACTAGCTGCTGCTTCAGAGGGTCACAAATCTCATGTAGGTCATGTGTCCAACCTTCCAGCCCTATGCAACTTCCTTGCATTCTCTTTGACAGCTATAATGGCACTAGATGCTTATGTTCTGGTATCTTAATCTCCTTATTTGCTTCCTAGACCTTTTCCCTGCAGGAAGGCAGCATGCATTGGCTAAAATCTTGGCCCCTCCAAAGGCTCTTAAGAAGCTGTGAGTGTGCTGCATGTGTCTTGGAGCCATTGAGCTGGAAGTTAATTCAAAGGTTATCCAGTATAGCTCTGCCTTGTATACGTGGAGCCACTATACCTACCAACTCTGCCCTTAAACACACCCACTGGTGGGCATTTCTCATTCTCTCCAGAGTGCTTTTCCTCTTTGTTGTATTGGGAAGGAATTTTTTTTTTTTTTTTTTTTTCTCCTAATGGATATTAAATCATTCGCCCTGCAATTTAAGCCTAGCATTTCCTTTCCATTATGGAACAGAAAACAAAACTGTTTCATTACAGCAGCTCTTTTTCCAAGCTGAAAGATTGTTACAAAGGTTGATTTAGTTTTTCTCACAGATAGTGTTTTCTAGGCTTCTGACCCATCTTGCTGAGCTTCTCTGGGTTTTCCATCTGCCTCCCACCTCTTCTGGGATGGCAGCATCCAAGCTGGGTGCAGCATACCTGGCTGAAACCAGGAAGGTTGCTTTGCCCTAGGTGTTTTATGCAGTGTCCTGTGATAAATATCTGGTTTGCAACCATATTGTACTTCATATTTCAGTTTGTGCTGTACAGCATCCCAGATGTTTTTTTGCCTCATGGTTATTTTTCTAATCATAGTTGAGCTGTTTATTCCTGCACTTCTCACATATCCACATTAAGTAGCTCATGATAATAAAAACCTCAGGTGATTTTAAATGTCTAATTAATTGGACTAAAACCAGCCAACCAACAAATAAATATGACATTTTGTAAAACTAACAGCCTGACTAGATGAAAAAAAAAAAAGCCTTGCAGACTAACCTGGTGAGTGCCAAGCTCTGTGTCTGTTAGCATAGCATTTACCATATTGTTACATAAAACTTGGCAAGGGTTTTCATGCCTCCAAATCATTCCAACTTCTGAGACTGCCCTCCAGCAGTCTGGGAGACGTTTCCTCCCACTTCTATGCTTGTGGATTTTAATAGGTTTATTCTTTTCCACTGTCCAGGTCATTAGTGCAGGCTGGGACTATTCCCACATTCAGGGCAGCCTCAGGAGGACCCGACATAATGCTGCCTTCTCTGCTAACAGGGGAGCCTCTGGTGTCTCCTCTGTCTGGGTTTGTCTTTTGCTATCAAAGGGCACCTTGGGTATTAGAGGTGGCTAATGTCACTCACTTCTGAGAGCTGAGCTTCTTGAAGGATAAGATTGTGCCCTGTCTCACATCTGTTCTGCATCTAAATAGCCAAGGAAGATGTTACCTGGAGATAGGTGAGGAACTGAAGGCTCATCCTTTGTCAGCTGGGATTTCATCAGTCCCTCAAAAGAGCTTAATGCTCAGAGTTTATACTAACCATGTGAGTTTTATTGGTAAGATCTCTATTTTTCAATATCAAACATTGCCGGTTGTTAGGAAACAAATGTGATAATATGGTACTTTATTTTTAAAAATATAAAAAAAAGAAAGCCCTGTAATCAGGCACTTTTGCAAGGACCTCAGTTCTCGTTGATAATAAATAGTTTTCTAGCTTTGTTTTTAAAAATTGTGGTTCAAAAGCTAGAGGATAATTATTGTTTGTCTGATCTTGTGGCCCAAATTTGTGAGTTCTGGATCTTACTGATGATAGTTAGCACTACCACATTACTGTTCTTGCTGTGGTGCTATTAAATAGCATGATTTCATGGACAAAGCATGAAACAAGTTCTCTGCAGAGACCTGATTGTATTTACATTAAGAAAATGGCTGCATTTTAAGTAGAATGGTCACTTTCTGGTTCCACATCTGGAGTACTGCTGGCACAAAATAATAGCAGCTAATTATTTCTTCTCTTCTGGACTCCAGAGGGATGAACTTTGGCCTTTCAGAATATAAAATACCACCACTGATGTGTTTAAAAGCATTTGAGTTGTTATCACCATTAGAAAGTGAGGAGAAAGGCTGCCAAAAAACATCGATTTAAAACCACTTTTCAGCAAATTTATGAAATGTCGATTTAATCATGTGAGGAGGTGCAATTAAGGAAAGCTCACTTGGGAGATTTCTCCTGGTTGTAACTTCAGGGATAGACAGAAATCAGGCAGCAGCACTGCAAGGCCTAGCCACGGGGTACGAACAGGGAGGAACTTTCCCCTAATCACTTTACCCAGCAAGACTAATGAGAATAAGTAATGAAACTTTACTGGGGATCATTGTGCATCTAGTTCCAGGTTAAATAAAACTCAGATTTCGAGTGAGGTGGGATGGCTTGGGCAAGGCTCTTGGTGTGGCTCCTGGTACAGCACCTGGTTGGGCTTGGTGATGCCAGCGGCCCGTGGCAGTGGGCTCCTTGCAGCTAACATGGCACTTCCCATACGTGCAAAGTAGTCATTATAGAATTCTTGAGAACTGGGGAATATGAGACCTAGAGAATTAGAGACTATTCTTCCTGTAGTAAAAATAGCAAAATCTGTTTTAGAAATCACATAACAGTATTTCAATAGCCTCTACATTTGGCATTAAAGTGCTACTTTTACTGTACTGATGTGAACACTTGAAATCCAATATGAAAATCATACTTAAATCTATAAAAAGCTTGAAGCTCATTATTCTGAGAATTCTTCTGTTTCTTTCCTCCCTGACAGGATATATCCTACCATGTGTTTTCAACTTAATTAAGAAAATAAATTTTATTTTCAAGGCATTATCTTTTTTTTAATCAAGCTAAGTACATGCACATACTTTTAAAGTACAACATCTATATTTTTAACTTTAATGTAATGACTTTAGGGACAACTAGATCAGCTTGTTTCTGTCTATTCAGAAGATGGAAGAGTGTTTTTATTTATTTATTTCTGGCTGTGCAAAAAGCTTAGGAAAAAATCCTATTTAAATTTTATACTTCCACTAAAGCTCTCCAAGACTAAATTACTTTTTTTTTAACTTTTTTTTGTCCACCAAGGACTATGCTTTCCTTCTCCAGCATTACTATATGGTCTTAGTATTTAATGTCATATTTCCTAATTTAGCTTCAAAAGTTTCATGTGATTCTTACAGGGACCATGCCATAAATTTTTTGTACCAACACACCGAAACTTTAAATCCTGGAATTTCGGCAATTGTTTACGAAATGGTGAGACGGAGTAAAAAAATAAAATTAAATTTAAAAAAAATGCACTTTAGAAAGTAATACATTATGCATTAATAAATCACTAGTTCCTATGTTCTCTGCTCACTTTGCATTTTAACCTTCTGCAGTTCAATTCACAGTTTTGCCTATAGATATGGCTACCTTATAGTGGCCGTCATGAATCTTACAGCATAAACAGGCTATCCTTGCATCCATGCGAGTTCTAAGAAGTTGAGAAGTTTGATTCTATGAACATCTTGCACAGTCTATAAAATATGTGAAAAATGTCTCCATAGTAAGAGAAGAGGAAAAGAGGATGTGTGTTAGTTTTCCTGGGAATACTTGTTTAAAGGATGGCTGAATTTTTTGCTTCAGTTAATTTTGAACTATTGGTAGAAGGTGGAAGGAAGTTTCAGGGTTTTCATAAGGTGAAAAATGATTGCCTTGGAGACACACAATTTGGAAATGGCTTTTACAGTTAATGAAATTCAGAAATGTCAGCCACCTTCTTCTTGCTCTCCTCTACCCCTAAAGGCTAATTTCCTAAGCTTGTACACGTTGTAGCTAAACAAGATTATGGGATTTTTAGTGAGAGTACAAAATTAGTAAAAATTAGGCTCTTCAGTCAGTTTTGAAAATAGCATTTGGGTCTTTGATGGATTTTGTAATTCCTGAACTTTAGGGGAAGCTGAATGTTGGAGAACAAGGTCATGGTCTGATGGTCCCAAGCAGCAAGCACTGTCCCTTGGAGGCCTGTTGACACCTATAGTCTTTGAGTTTCTACTCAGAGGAAAACAGGAGTGGAGGGGTAAGGTTTTGTATTCCACCTAGATCAGACTCCTCTGCCACGGCTGCCAGAAGACTCAGTGCATGTCTGAGCATCACTGCTGCCAGGGATGACAGGGAGTAGGAGCTTGCTGAATAAAGAATGGAAAGCAGACCCCACCAAGGTAGTGGAGGCTTAATTTACCTACATAAAAAGAAAGGAAATACTTTCTACAGGAAATACTTTCTCTTTCCCCACATCTGTAGTGCTCGTTGGGAACAGGAAACATCAGGGTAGCTGGGGAAAGAGAAAGCAAAATCTGGTGGGGTGAGATGGAAGCAAAAGGCAGAAGACTAGAAATAGGACATAAATTTGTTATGGTGAGGATAAGCTATGGAACACGTTTCCTTGACCTGTGATTGGTTTTTCAAATTAAAATCCCACCAGCCCTTACGCTCTGTGGCACAATTGAGGATCACGGTGTTATAAATATTTCCCCCCAGTTAGACCCCCAGTTAGAAAAACTGCTTTTAATGCATTTTGTTTTGATAGTGACAGATTTCTCTCACAGGATAAGCTACTGTTAATGCACCCATGCTGCCTTTGCCTTTGTTTCACAGAATTATGCAATTTAGTATGCTGTGCGGGTGAGCCAAGTGGATTATTTTTATGCTGGGCCCACATTCTGCAGACCATGCTAGTAAACAAAAACCTTTCCTCAGCCCAAGTTGTCTCCCAAGGAGGAGAAGCTGGCATAACCACATGATTATGTTGGAAACTCTGTAATATCTCTGTCCCTAATGACCTGAGGTGACAGTTATTTTTGACAAATAAAAACTTCTCATAACATCCCCTTAGCTCATGTCTTCCAGAAGTATTAGCAGAGGCCTCCGGTGTGACTTTTTCTTCAGATGATTTAGTCATTTGTACCATATTGAAATGGAGTAGATATTTTAACAGATGAAGTCATGAGCCTATTTCTTTATTTTGTCCTTGTATGTTTTGCATTTCTTCAGTCTGCTGTTGCTCATCTTTAATGGCTGCCATAGTTAGCGCTGTTATTAATGATCAAAAGTATATAGCCAGACCTTTATCTCTGTTCCTCCTGAGTTTTCTTAACATGTATCTCCTTCTTCCAAGGCAAATATAATGGTTGTAGTAGTTCCAGACTGAGCAGGGGAGGCTGTTGTCTGCACTTAGGCATGTAACTGTGGGTTTCAGTTCTGAAATCCCACCAAGGTTTCTGCACACACCTGCTAGGGGATTGTTTTGAAAACCTTCAGCTGAAGCTGACTGTGTGTTTGCTGTGTTTCATAGTTCACAGAGAAGTGTGTAAATCATGGTCACCAACACTTTTTTCATCACCAGCAGATGTGCTGACATGGTGCCTATTGCACCATAATGTAACCAGAACAGATAAATTCTTGCCTGTTCCTACCTTCTTGTGTACTTTCTCATAGAAAACTTAAATTGAGAAAGTTCTTATTTTTCCACAGAGTTGTTGAATAGACATATCATATAATGTACGCTGAACTTTGTGGTTAATCAAACTACAGTAAAATCTTTAATATATCAGATAAAAACAAGGACACTATAAAAGGTAAGCATCATCTCCCTGTATTTTGAAATTCTTTTCCTTGGATCTCTTTTTTCCAGAAGCAATCTTGTTTTCTGTGCTTCTTTAGCCTAGTTATGAAAGACATGACATAAATCAAAGATAAATTTATAGTGTAATTCCATGTCATTGCACTCCAGAACCTCTCCACCTATATTTCTGAAATAAAAAACACTGAGGAAGATGAACATAAATTCAAATCACTTTAAATTATGAAAGCATCAGTGACAAGTCTAATGTTATAAAGCCTCTTTGGAATATCCGGCTGTACTGATAGCAAGTCCTGGTGTTATACAGGAAAATTAGTGAGCTTATTGTCATAAGATATGCAGCTTCTTTAAGAGGGATGTTTCTTTTCTTCTGAAAAAAAAACAAAACCAAATCCTCACAAAATTAAAAACTCACTAAGCTCGTTGTTTTTACTATTTTTTCTTGCATTCTAATGTTTCCGTTCTGCACAGCAGATGTGGGCTTAGTAAAAATTGTCCAAAATGTTCATTTCTGTCGTTCTATATCAGATCTCAGACTCTGAGCTATTTGCATTAGAAAAAAACCCAACCTGCAAGCACAAGTGATTGCACTGAAGAGCACTGAGCTCCACATTCCAGCTAACCCAGTTAGCTTGCCTTGAACAGTGCCTAAAATCATATTTCTAGGGAAGAGTTAAAGGTGTCTTGCTTGTAGCTCTTGATGGATCCTTCTTCTACAAAACTGTTTTATTGATTTTGAACTCAGATGTGCTTTTAACTGTATTGTGTAGCAACCAGGAGTTCCACATTTTAACTCCAGGCTGAAGAGAAAAGCATCTCTTTTGGTTAGTTTTGAACCTGCCACCCAAACTTTCAGATGTTCCTGTTTTTGGAAGTGGCAGTGATCAACTTTTTCTCTCTTTACTTAGCAGGTGTATGTGCTCAGAATTATATAGACCTCTGTCACATCCCCCTTGTTTATAGGAGTGATCAAGTCTTGAATGGTTCTAGACTATGCAGTCACACCTTGCAGGAAAAACCTTTCACACCACCAATAATCCTAGCTGCCCATATGTCTGCCTTTCTCGTACTGCTTTTTGAGGTCAGAGCAAGTGTACAATTTTCAGTATGTGGCACATCAAGGTTTTACACTGCTTTTTTTTTTTTTTTTGCTTTGTTTCCACTACTTTCTGTATTTATTCAGAAGCAGAAGCCAAACCTCTCAAGCTCTCTGTTTTTGTGGAAGCTGATTCGGTATTTTTAACAAATACTCTCCAATCATGGCTATGCAATCCAAGAAGAGAACTGAAAGGAACTGTTTGCTATAGGATGGAGAAAAAATAAAGGTGTAGTTTTGATGTTGGTGATGCCTGAAAAGAGAAGTGTAGTGCTTGTTCACATACTAAGCTGTAGAGGATAAGGAAACTAAAAAAGACAATGTAGTTACTAAAGAAATTAGCAGATAAAGATGACATAGCAAACTGAGCAGCTTGAGGAATCACTCAGTAGGAGGGAGGTTGCTATCGTGGGATGAGAACAGAGCTCAGTTGCATGGTATTCAGTGTTTTTCAGGCTGTACGGATGCTAACGTTTTCTTTGTTTAGAGAAGATATTTTGATGAAAGCACTTAAGCAAACCAAAGGGGGAGTAAGTAGCAAATTGCCAGGAATATAGCCACTGCAGAGCAGCTCTGGTTCATGCTAAAGCTTGAATAGGGGAGGAGTGACTATGCATGTGACTGGTCTGAACAGCAGAAACTCCTCAGGACAACCTCTTTGGCTTACCATCCTCTAAGGGAAGGGCAATCTTACTTGGCAGTTTCCAAGAGTGGCTGTTTTTATAAGTAACCCTTCCCCCAATGTGAAAGGGTGATTCAACCCATTCCCCCCAGCCCCTTTGCAGAGCAGGATTCCCTTACACACAAGAGCCACCAGTTGTGGTGACAATAAGGGATTCCCTCTTTGAGCCTCTCGATATCCATCTTGCTACCCTTGGCAAGACCGATGGTTGAAAGCCCAGTGGCTCTGGGCACTATCACTGCTTGCTTACCTGGAGGCTCTTGGGGAAGTGAGCTGAGCCCTCTTGAGCCCTTAATATCATTACACAGATCAAGGGGGGGGGGGGGGGGGTTAATACTAATTATGTCTGAAACACATCCCCCACTTCCCAGCAGATTGCTACAACAATGCCAGGGTCAGGTATCAGTGGTGGGGCTACTCCCTCCCACATAATACCAGCCTTCTTCCTGCTCCTCTTCCTCGCTAAAGTTGGGCTTAACCTGCTCAGCTGTCATCTCACACCAGCAGTGCCCCTGCTACCCATCTGCTCCCAGAGCTGGGGCAGGCCTTTCAAAAAGGACTCCCCTCTCTTTAATCAGTCTTCTCTTTTCCTGGATATGGTTAACTTTGAGGAAGCTAAAGATACTTTTCCCCACTTGTAATCTAAAACCCTGGATGAGGTAACAAGAGCTAGCAAGTAGTCATGGACATCCTAAGATGGCTCTCTCATTTCCAGTTGAAAGCCACAGAGATCCTATTTTCCTTCTCATGAAAAATAACACTTCTGACATCTCAAAAGGTTTTGAGAAGTTCCCATCTCCAACACCACTCTAGTGTTTTGTGCTGGTAGAGGAGCTTGAACTGCTGTACGAAAAGGGAAATTGGTACCTGGCTGCTAATGTGGCTGTGCTGGTGGGCCCTGTGTGCTGTGCCATCACTCCAGGAGGACAGCAGGTCTCCCTCAGGCTTGGGAGTATTGCCCTTGGCCCCTCAGGATGGGGCGCTGGGGCAGGAGCACATCTCTGCCCTCCTACACTGGGAAGGGGTCAGATGTGCTGGAGAAGAGTGCCCAATTTGGGTATTGATTTTGTAATCTGTTCGATGCAGGATTATTTCTTCTCTGAAACAATACTGTCACACAGAAATATGGAAGCAGCACCTTGTCAATGTGAGGCAGAAGCATTTTTGTGTATTGGAGGTGCTTGGGGATGAATTAGGGAGGAAGAGGCTAATGAGGAGCAATGAATTTTTATACTGACGTCTTTGGACAAAGACATGTGTACAAAGATCATTGAGGGTAGAAACCTACTGAATTGATGAAAGTGTAGGAGTAACTCCTTCCTGGTTATCCCCTTATCCCCAGCACACCAAGAACTTAATTGGGATCTTCCCTTAAAAAAACCACTGGGCACACCACAGCCTCTCTCACCAAGAGGGCATTTAATGGGTGCCTGGATTTCAGAGGAAGGCGAGGCAGCAGGACTAAGGGCTCCTCCATGGCTGGGCATCGTGTGGCCTTGAAACCTTGGCATGTCATCCTTAAGCTTTGCCTGGGCTTCCTGACCAGTCTGACAAATGTCTTTTACCATCCCTTTCCATGAACGCCTGTCTTGTGTTTTTCTGAAGGAGTATTTAACCAGGAACTTGAACATGTAAGGTGATATGACACAAGACTCCTTTGATTAGTTTACTGTTTTTTCCCCTGCTAAACTGTGTATAAAAGTACTTTCTTAGCAGGGTTGAAGAGATACTATCCAATTAAAGAGATCACATTCACTCTAGTATGTTCAGGGACTTGAAATAATTTAAAATTTGTTGTTTGTTGCTATCTTTAAAGTTGAAATACACAGGGGAACCAGTAACATTTTCAGCATTTGACTCCTGTAAGAGGAGCCTTTAGCCTAATGAAATCCCTTTGCAACTCTGATTTTCTGTTATTACACTGGTGAGGGCATTGTTTGCAATATGATAGGCTTAGGATATACTTTTTATGAAAAAAATGGAGCATATCTAAAAACAGCTCTTGCATGTTAAAAATATACAAACAATTATAAGCAAAAAGCAGCAATGTTTGGCTTGCTAGAAGAGTACCTTACATAAAACCTTTCAGTGCAAGCTTTTTATGTAGAGAAAATTATTCTCATAAAAAAAAAAAGTTAAATTCACCAGATGAAAATATATATTTTCAGTATCCACCAGGTGTGAAACATTTCATCATTAATTCTTCATTTTATATTCCCAAGTAGGTAATGAATTCACTGCAGCAAAACAAGGAGCTCACTGCTGTATTGGTCTGATGGGCTTTCAGGACACTTAGATACCTGAGAAAGCAGCTGAATCATTGTTTTATAACAGGAAAGGCAATTTCTGCCTTTATTTTTATGGAAACCAAATTAATTAGAAGCAATACATCTAAAAGCAGTTTCTTTATATGCTAATTTTGTGCAATGTATTTCAGCTTGATGATCTGAGGGAGAAGTTTCAGGTCTTACAGCACTTGTGTTCCTGTATATGGTCCTCCTCGAGCCTGGAAGAGACCTGACTAAATAAAAAATAGAGTGGGAACAGAATGATATATCTCACCTGGGAATAATCAAGTCAAGCTGGAGTGACAGATCAGACGTGCTAATACATGAGGAGAGAGAAGGAGACACCTTTGTTATATGTGTAGCACAGCCAGCCAGGGGCTTGTTGTCAACATTTTACTTAATGGCCTCGCCAGATGAGTAGTAACGTAGTCCATGTTTTGTGCCTGTGCTTCTCCAGTGAGCTCCAGATTCAATTAAAATATTTCAACATGAGTATAAATTATTATTATTATTAATAATAATAGTCTTCTCTCCCAGCTTTCCCTTGTGGATTTTCACACCATTCATGGACATTATAGCAAAAGCTGCTGAAGATCCCCAGCAGAAAAGGGCATGAAGAAAATGACACTTTTTGCTCAGTCTATAAATTTACCTTAACTGCATTATCTGCTATCGGTAACTTTTTATGTGATCTGTTTCCTTTATTGACCCACTCAGAGAAGAGATCCTAGGCCAGGATGGCAGGTTGCTGAAGTTGTCAGGAGCTGTGGCACAGGGGCGTCATCTCAGGTCTCTGCCCTTGGATGCAGGCAAGCAGCAGGGAGATGACAGCCTGGCCATGCATTATTTAGTCACACAAGTGATTTTGTCAGTATATTGGTATTTTTGTTGTCAGTATGGAAGGCACCATCAGAAAGAGCAATTATGTTACTTGATGATGGGCTGTTAAAGTGTTATTTATCTAAAGTGGCTTCTACTGGTTGAAGTTCAAAATTTGTTTTTGTAAATTTAAATTGGACATGTCATAATTAATTCCATACATTTCTGTTTGCTTTTAAAGCCCTGAGCAAGTAAATGTATAAAAATTCCCAGAAATATGCTGCTGGTAGAAGTGATACAGAGAATAGTCCGTTATGATAATAGGACCAATTCTCACTTAAATATTGCTTATTAAAAAATGTAGTGATACAAATGCAAAAAATAAGTACATTACTTTTTTTCAGGGTTGAAGTTCAAAGCATTAGTCAGAAAACACAACTCCCATTTTTGTCCTCAGTATAAACCACTGCAGCAATTGAGCTTTATATGCCATTACCATTATAACCTGGCTAATTTTAGCTTATGAAGTGCTAAGAAATGGATTGAAAGGAAACTCACTCTTAGATGTATGCCTCGTGTGCTTGTCTTTTGAATGTAACATAGACTCCTCCTGGGTGAGGATGTCCCATATGTATATGTAACTTAGTTTCAGTGTAATCCAGCAATTAGAGTGCCAATATGCAGAAATTTTACTAACATTCTCAGCAGTCATAAATTGCCCAGTGGGATGCTAAAGTTCTGATTACATCTTGCACCCTCTGAGCATATATAAAACTGTAAGAAATTCAACCAGCTTCTTTTGTTTTTTCTGACCATGGTTATTCAACTGTGTCTCACTCTTTATGTCCCAAATTAGAGGGCCTCCTCTGTCTGGGAGCAATTCTTTGTATGAGTTTACAATGGTTATGAAGCCAACTACTCAGGAAGAATAACTGTGGATTTCTGACAGAACCACAGCTCCAGTTGTGAACTGTCACTCCAGTAAGACTCCAGTAATGTGCTAAAGGAGAGAGTTCTCCAAACGTTAGAGAGAGACCTGTACAGCACAAGAATAGTGATGAGATATATCTAATATGGAGAGGCACAACATAGAGAGAATTAGTAAGAAATAATAGGAATATAATATAGTAATATAGTAGTAATTAGTAATTTGACTATTTAATATGTTACATTTTAAACAAAAATCCACATACCAGAGAGAAGCCAAAAATGGGGACCTTATGGTTGTGTGGCACTCCTTCATTAGATTTTTAGCTACTGATGCTGGTATCATCCTTATTTGTCAAGCAAGCTGGACGTTCATCACTTAATAAAGCCTCCATAAACAAACAGCAAGTAATATAGAGGCTCTAGTGGCATTGTCAAAAAGCTTCTTGTCATTTAGAGAAACCATTTACCATTTTGTTGGTAAAGCAAATGCATATTCTTTATGTAAACCTTTTCCTTATGATCCTTGTGTAAGTTATTACTTGAGCAGAAGGTAGTGCAGAAAGAAGGGTTAGAAATGCTTGAGAGGTCTATCTCCGCAAACCTCCGAGTCCATGGCTGTTTTTATCAGAGGTGGCTTTCACAGGGTGGTAAGAGTGCTTTGACTGAAGGTTGTTGCAGCACAACAGTGTGATGTCTGCATTTGCGACAAGGGACATTTTGCGGTGCCAGGCACTGCAGCTGCAAGGCTAAGCAAGAGGCTGGGAAAAAGCATCACGAGTTTATAGAGCTTGTAGGTCTTGCCTACATGTGAGGTGAGCTAGATAGTAATTCAGCATACATGTGCACAGCTTAAGACAGGACAATACAGAGAAAAGTGTTATTCTGTGTGCTAATAAGTACATCAGTGGTATGATGCTGGAGTATGTAAGACAACATTCACTATGAATTTTTAAGTTTTCAGGTGCTTCTTATTGTAACCAGTGGGATTTTTCCTTACTTGTTTGGTTTGTGTTTTTTATTTAGTTCTGTAGCACTGAGTAGATAGAGGATTATTTAGCAGTAACTGCGGTATATTAAGTGCATATTGGGAGAGCGGGGATACATTTGCATGTGTAGAAATACTGTGGTAAGTGGGAGGAAAAATGCCTGCAAATCAGAGCCCTGTAATTTCCCCATGCCTTGTTCTCATGGGGCCAAGTGCAGCACTTGTAGAGGAGCAAATACCGGAGTTTAGACATGGCCTGACACCACCATCTGTCCTCCCCAGCCCCCTTTCCTCATTGTGGTGCTTTCTCGTATAACATTTTGTGCTCGTGGTGTTCCTTTGTTTAGCTCAGTGAGGGCATGAAGGACACTAAAGCATACACTGTGATGTTGGAAAAGCCAGAACTTGCTATTTGTAGATAGCATGTTCCCTCCTGTATTACCATTGTTTGATTTAGTGCCCTGTACTGCAGTAACGCAGTCTGCAAAGGAGTACTGAGTGATTCTTGCCACTTGCTTCCACACCTAACTGGCTTCTGACAGGATAATTTGCAGAGATGCTGCTTTGGAGTATAGTGTTAGGTGACTGCACTGGATTTGTCATCAAAACCCCATTTCCTCAGGCACTGTCACTGCCAGGCTCTATACCAGGTCTTTTTCACCTCCGTGTGGCATCTATCTGAGACCTGAGCAGTCCTGAAGATGGTGGGATCTTCCCACCACTGGGCAATGGACAGTTTGTAGATCTTCCAGCATTCCTCTCAAGGACTCAGTGTCAAATAGCATTGAGCCATTTCCCTAGTAAGGAGGAAGATGTATCTGCCAATGGACTTGGAAGAGAAGCAGCCAGGTAGCAGTTTGTGGTACTTGGGGAGGGATTTCTTTTCACCCCTGTTAGTGCTCATTACTCACATGTAGTAATCACCTTTAGGGGAATATACATAACTAGACATGATTCATTATTGGACTAGATAATAGGTAAGAACTTTTAGTCAACGTTCTTCTGTATTTCTCATTAATATATAGAAAGATGCAGAAATATGTGCACAAAATAGGACTCGAAGGAAAGGATAGAAATTCAAAAGGCAGTTACAGTTTTACTGATTATCACTCTAGATGAGAAGTCTGAAATTTTCTTTTCTAAAACTTCAGTATTTATTTCAAAAGCAAAGTTGTTAACTTGCTATTATTCAACCTAAGCCTTCTCTGAAAAGCAAATTTACCGTAAAAATACCATTTAATTATCAGGCATCTTTTAGTCTGGTTAGGCAAAATATATAATGTGAACATTCATAAGAAAATGTACTCTCAAGTGGCAGCGATAAAATGTTATGCATTTTATTAAAAAACACATCAAAGTGAAAACCCTAACTTAAATTTTCTCTCATTAGTGATTGCTGGTGTGCCTTCATTATTGATAAATAGGCCTCAAAGATAAAAACAAATAGTTGCTTCACCTTTGATGCCCTTTTCCTTACATAGGACATCATATGTGAGAGCTATTTTGAGAACTTACTGATTTTGACTCTCAAACACTTCTCTTGGGTGAGAACTTTCTTCTTCCTCTTTGCTTACATTTTTGTTGTTTCCTGAAACATGATGGCATGCCCAGAAAGGCCCAGAGAGCACCCCTTTGCTCTTGCTTGGCAGGTTGGTCCCAGCCCTGATGCATTCTGTCTCTGCCACTTTCGATGGGTAAAGTACCTCCCACTGCTACAGGTTTTGCTCAGACATAAGATTCCTCACATCTTACATGACTGCATTAGCTGAAGAAATAGGCAGAGGTTTACAGCAGGCAGATCTGTCTTGTAACCCCTCTGGGGGTCAATAAAGCTCTTCTCATAATACAAACATAATTTGGTTGATAAATGCAGTGAGTTCCCTTCATTATTTTCACAGGGTCATGTTCATTTTTGTATGTGAATGGCAGCTGGTTTATTTTTCAAAATGTTTGCAAAGTCTCATGAGTTTCGTAAGTTGTAGTGTCGATAAGTATCCATCCAAAAGCACCTTACTTGTTCTTTGTTATTTGTATGTGTTCTCCTTTAAAACAAATTTTAAAAACCTTATCTAGAAAGGGAACCATATGCTGGAGATTTTTTACATAAATCGTATTGCTAATGCTAGTGATACAAAAAGAAAAATGTGGATTTTATAATGATAATAATTTTACAACCAAAAAGCAGAATTTCTAAACTCTTAATGTGCATCTACACTAATAAGAAATATTGTACAGTTGGTTACTATCAGTAAGAGTGACAGTAAAATAATGAGAAAATCTATTTAGAAAAGCCCCCCAAGTGCCTGTTAATTATATCAACCTTCAGATAAATAGGACAGTGTATGCTAACACTTATGTTAAGAGGTCCTAATGAAAGGCTGTTCATGCACATTGTGACTAATCCAAACTGGGACAGTGGAGAATTACCAGTGTTTGATGATAGGCCTATAACAGCCTTAACAATATTACTGAATAGCCTTTTCAATAGCATGTCTTATTAGCAGGTTGGTGGGGTTTTTTTTTTCAGAAATAGTCATAATCTAATGGAAAATTTAGTTGGATTTTAGGTGCATTTTAAAAGTCCTGTTCCACCATCAGCTGAAGGTAGCTTAGTTCTTCCATAGACACAGAAGAAATATCCCAGCCAGCCTCAGCAGGACTTGTGGAAGAGCTGGGTGTAGACATCCACTAGGTAACGCCCATGCCTTAAATTCAATAACCCTCCTTTACTTCATAGCTATCTTGTTTCAAAAAAAAAAGGGAAGTTTCTTTTGTGAAAGGCCTGACCTTTGAACCAAGCGTCCTGAATTTTCAGAGATGAAATTATATGAACAACATCCAGGAGACAACAGAATCTCTTGAAGCTGCAGAAGTGATACATAGGAGGCAGCAGTATCCTTGCCTTTCACTGAGTGCCCTTTTCCAGACAAATCCAAGACTCTTATTTTAACTGCTGCAACTGTTTGTAGTATAAAACAAGATGAAATGTGGAAAAAACTCCCTTTTGCAGTCTGCAGAAGTTTCCCTTCCCTCAACCCCACAAGTCCTGAAATGTGCTGGTTTGGCTTTTTTTTGTCAGGGTTTTGGCTTTGGGTTTGGGGGTTTGGGGTTTCTGTTTGTATTGTTGGGTTTTTTTTTTCATTTTGGTTGTACAATCAAATGTTCCTTATTTTGACCAATAAGTTACATAAAAGTTTCTCTCAATTTCTATAGTTAGGATTTAGTTATATAAACTGTTTTCCTCTCCTTTCTTCTTCCTCCTCTCCCTGTTGACGCAGAGAGGCCCTGGGAAATCTCAGCAGTGGAGGAGTAGCTGAACTCAGTTGGAGTTCCATATAGCATTGCTCACCCTCTGCCTCTCTGGAAACTCATTTTCCAATTGCTGCTGTGGGTGGAGTAAATGGCACAAATGTTTCCATCTGGGATTCTTTCCACCTTGTGCCTTCTGTCACTAAGACATTTCTTTTCTGCTTCCCAGGCCTTTTCTGATACGCTCAATAGTAAAAATGGTGATGCTTAATATTTTCCTTCCTTTTTCATCCTATCTTTTGGAGAAAAAAAAAAAAATTCTCTTTAACAAGGGTTAAACAAATCTCACTAGTAAAATTGGGTTGAATTTGTACATCTTTATATTCTGGACAGTCAAACTCTTTCCCAAAGTGTGTTTTAAGAGCAAAACATCCCCCAGCTTTTCATATCTGGGATCTAAAACCACTATGGATTTCAAGATGCATGGAATTTCATTTTTTTTATTACAAATAAGTGTAGTAGACAATAGAACAGGGTATGTACTGAGAGCAGCCAGGCTTTCGAAACTGCCCTGTGTGCAGAGACTGCATTTCCACACACAAACTCATAACAACTTAGCCGTATGCTGTTTATTCCACCTCTCTCTTTCTCTTTTCTTTGCTAACACAGGTCCACAAAGATTCTCGAGTTCTCAAGCCCTAGCTTTTGGATGTATGTAATGTCAGTGTGGTTTCAAAATCACATTATTTCCTAGCTCTGTATCTTAGTCTTTGCCCAACATTGCACAATGCTGGATTGTCAGCTAGGATAACGAAAGGAGCCAGATTGTGTTGTGCCATCTCTTTTTCTAGTTCATGCATAAGTTGCCAACAGGATATTTTTCTGTGTTTGTAGCACGTTTAGTGGATTTGGGGCACATTCTTTGCTTCCTTTCTCCTCATTCATGTGACCCTTCTCCAGTGCTTCCAAATGAGCTAATGTCTCTTCAACGTGCAGGAAACCAACCCAAGTTGGTTAGGATGTGTATTGTTCTCTTGTTTTATTTGTGGTTTGTTTGGTTTTTTTTTTTTTAATTGGTCTTTGTTCTGTTCTTTTCTTTTTTTCTTTTTTAAAGCATATCCACAAAGAGAGAATATATAACTTTCTGCCCTAAATACCTCCTTCGCATCAGGGATGGATATTTTAATGGAGCAAGGTGTAATAGCAGAACAGTGCCATGTCTCTGTCCTCATGAGCCTTGCTGCATGCAGATTAGAAAAGCTCTGTAGTGCTGCTACTGTATGCCAGATTTGCTATTTGCTCTTGTTTGCATGATAGTATTTCTAATATACTAATATGATATGAAAATAATGGCACATCACAGTTCTTTCAATATATTGTATCACTGCTTTATCATATTAGGCTAATACACTGCGAGAGTTGATAGCACCTCTCCATGTCAAATGGGATCCACTTCTCTTGGCACTGAACCGATTGGACTCAAAGGTTGATAAACTTTTCATTAGAGAATTGGCACGACGGAGACTCAACTTCAGCCTCTTGCAAGCAACCTAATGGCCTCCGTTCAGAAAGTCAGTTCTTCTTGAATAACTTTGATGTTTATAACAGAGAACAGACCTGTTAAAGCATAGACAACCACATGCCTGGATATGAGGCCTCCAGGAAGGTGTCAAAGGGCATGGCCAGTATTTTGAAGAATGCACCCTTTCCACAATGGGACTAGGCACAAAGTCAGATCCAGTCTACACGGAGCACATTTGCAGAAAATACTGCCCCTCGCATGGGAGAATGGAAGGGGAAGAGGGTCTTGACAGGGGAAGGGCTTTGATGTCACTCAGTTTTGTTCCGCAGACCTCGAGGAATTAAAGAGGGATCCAGCCATGGTAACTGTAAAATCCTGTTGCTTGTACTGAACTCCAGTGAACCTGTTCAGGCCAACCAGACAGAGTCGTGTCTTTTAAGCGTGCTTCACATTAGTGAAGGAAGTCATCTTACTGTGTCATGCTAAACTAAGTGTATTCTGTCAAGTGGAGGTATGTACAGACCTTTCAGAGACTTCCATTTATCTAATGATTTGTAATGAATTACCAGAGGGTACACTGGCACTCGTTTGGATGATGACGGAGAAGATACCTCACGCTGATATTTATTAGACTCTGCAGATACTCTTCAGTTCCTCTTTATCTTCTAGGACTTAAACATGTGAGTGATGCTGCCTGGCCAAGCAGGCACAAAGTATTCTCTGTGTAACACCCAGACTCCAGAGGGCTGTTTTGGGGCCAGCATTTGTCTGGATGTCACTCAAAGTAGATTCAGATATTGTATTTATCATTATGTTCTGGGTCCCCTATGGGTTGATGTTTGCCTCTATCTCTGTGGTTAGAATGTGGATTTTCCTTAATATATTTGGCTAAGGGTGTATTGTAATAATGTTAATGCTAATTACTTGATATTTCATACTATCTTACGGGGAGATACTTTTAAAAAATGTATTTTGAAATGTTTTCTTTCTGTTTGCTCAATGTATGGTATTGCATTATGTTAATACCAATAAAATTATATATATATAGTTATATATATTTCCCTTTTATAAAGAAGTAAATTATGCTTTTTTGCCTCACGAACAGGAAATGTGCAGTGAATAAAATTACATCATTCTGCCTTACAGCAGGTGACAAAGCTTATAATAGTTTTAATATTCTTTTTTTGAAAAATAAAAAGTATAGTATGACATAAACTAGTTGGAAATTCATCAAAATGCATGTTTTGTGTTTCTGCTCAATGGGACTGTCACAAATCAGCCTAAATATATAGCAATGTTGTTTTGGCATCTTTAATTTTTTCCAATCAAAAACATACACTGTATTGCTATTATTGATTACAAAACTGTACTGTCATAAATTTTTGCCTGTTGGCCAAATAGACAAACCCACTGAGTTTTTATGACTCTCTTGTCTGTTGGAATTGATTTTTAAATTTAATTTAGTGCTCTTTCCAATGCTTGGCAAAGGCAGAATTTATTTTTTATATAAGATTGCCTTTGAAGTACCTGCCTCTGCCAGGGCTGATAAATCACTGCTAAATACATAAAGATTCTGCAACCTGAAGTATATGTCATTAAAGCCTTGTTGGAATGGCCTGCAACCCCAGCCAGTCCTTTACATTCTGTCATTAAATTCCATAATTAGTTAGAGGTGAAATGTTTTGGAAATGAATTAGAGAAGCAGAAGCAAAGATGTGACTCTAAAATGTCCTTTGGCTGCCATTTGGCATTACACTGATGGCTTATTTGCTGCTCGTAGCCAAAGGCTGGCATACATCAGCGACAATATGAAGTAGATCGTCTTCGGCTTCCTCTCTTTCTTTTCCCCACCCTTTCTAACATATTGTACTGAGTATCTTTGTTTTGCAGAGGCATTCAGAAGGGCTGTAATTAGCAGTCCCAGGCATTTAATTGCATACACATTTGTTAAATATTTTTCTGTATGCCTTAAAATAAAGTATAGAAAATGGCAGTAAATGTTTCTTTAATGAAAGCATTTGATTTATTCATGAAGTCAGGATTTTTAAAAGGTGTTATTTTGGGCTTAATAAAGGAAATAAGCCAGCAAATTTTCAGTTTTGCCTTTGCATAACCATTGTTTGTCAGGGCTGGTGTTCATTTCCTTTCCCTTGTTTCTCAGTGTGCAAACACATTCTGCCCAATGGATGGGGATCGGACCTTTCTTCTGTGATGACTCTCATGCCAGTTTTGAGAGAGAACTTTATGTTAAGCTGCATACGTGTTCACAAGTTCATTATGACATCTGATGACATGAGTAATGTCTAGAAAAGCCGCATGGTATTGCATTTCTCTCGTCACAGTACTAGCTTTTGTTCTCAAACTTTGAACTCTGTGCAGTGCTTACAGACCATGGTGATATAATGGGCATTCAGCAGCTGACAAGGGGTGCTTAATATTTGGCAGTGCCATGCCCTACATAAATAACATGTACATCATCAGGGTGCAGATTAATTAGTCTGGAATCTAATCAGTGCTGCTATCATAACGTGCAATTATAAAGCCAATAATAAATCTGATTATCAGAACAAGTATGACAACTTCTGGGATAACATTTTCAGAAGTATTTCAGGCCCCTTTCATAAATGCCTCAGGAGGTGCTTCCCCAACAGACCGCAGTGCATTTCAGAGGTAACTGAGACAGCTATTAAATTAATCTGGCCTCCACCCACACTACTTTGCCATGTTTCTTTCACATTGAAAGTAGGATTGCAATTCCTAAGTGATGCAAGTGCTTTTGAAAACTATACTATCAGTGTTACATTTTCATGGAAATAAGCAAACTCGGGATGTAGCCTGAAGTAGCGTTCATTTTCTCAGTGTGAGTGTTGCTCACCAGGAATACATACCCCTTCCATTCAGGCTTGCTTTCAGGTATCAAGCTCATAAACCTTGACAGGCGTTGCTGTTGTGAAAGCGTGACTGTGGCTTGATTCTGACTGGTGAGTAATGTCGCTGGGTCCATATCATTTGTCACTTAACCTTTCACAACTTTGTGTGCTGTAACCGCTTAGGTTTGTGAAAAAATATTTTCCTGAACGAGTAATTGCTTCTGTATATTGCTTGCAAGATGTATCTGTAGGGACCTCCCCATCCCGTTTAAAAGTCACAACATTCCCAGACGTATAGCAGTTTACCCAGATTGCTTCAGCTCCCAGCTTACCTCATAAATACAAGAAGTTTTGCATTTTTTCTGAACTGCAGGGACTGAGGGGAAGTGTACCATCAAAATGTAATTGCTCTGTTTATTTCATTTCAACTTTGGTAGCCTGTGGTAAAACTAAACAGCACTTATGTCAATGTGTGGCACAGAAAAATGTCAGGATGTCCTATTTCATTGTGTTAAAATTCTCCCAGAGAGTCACCAGAATCTGTTCAATGGGTGAAGGTTAAACTAATGCCTTCATAAGGCAACTTAATGAGTACTGTGTCCAAATACCAAAGGATGCAATTGTAATATTGCTGCCAAAAAGTTCTGCCAGTGATCAGAGTTCCTTGTTAGTTTGGGAAGCTTTGGAGTTATTTCATCTTCATTCTTATGTCCTCTCTGAAATCACAGCCCACCAAAATAACCTCATGAAACAGCAGGGTTGGGAGCAAATGAGGAGCTTCTCCTGATGCTCAGTTGAGATGTGTAAGAGCTGTGAAGAGGCAGCACAATAGAGCAAGCTAACTATTCCCTCTGTCTGTGTTTTTCCTTCTCACTAACATATTAACCCATTTGCTGGCACCTGTACTTCATTGCCAAGTGTATGTTGAAAAAGTGTAAATGTTGCTGCCAGGACAACAATGAAGGTCTGTAAGGAGAAACCTTGAGGACTCATATTTTTTCTAATGCCAAGTTTAGTGTCAGCTGTTTTTAATGAGCAGTTCCAGTTGAGTGGAAAGCTAAAGAGAGGTGACTGGCGTGGGTGTGAAACTTCTAGTAAGACCAGCTCAAATGTCCCATGAAGCCTAGAGGTTGAACATGCTTCAGCCTGTCAGCTCACAAACTGCAGTGTGCTGAGCAGTGGTGGCTCACAAGGCTGTGACAAGTTGTTAGGCAGTTTGTCATTCAGATATCACCAGAAAGGTGACCTCGGCAGAAAAGAGATTTTTGGGGATCTACTGGTCCAAAAAGAAAATCACTAGTGCCACAAATTGTTCACAAAAAAAGAGACCTTTGGTGCCACAGCAAAGATTTAGTGTATCTGAGGCCTTACAAAGGCTGGTGTTAGATATTTCAAAAGTGGTTATGATATCTAACTGCTTCTGATTTAACTTGGTTGTGGCAGAAAATGTCTGAAATACCGTTGGAAATCTGTCCTATGGGAGATGAGTTTCCCACTTGCCTGCACAGTTCACTTTATTTCAAGAAACCAATTTATGCTCATGCATGTGGGAGGAGAGGCAGCCTCATATCATTGGTTGGAAAACTCCAGCATATTGCAGAGCTCTGTTGATGCTTTCAGTGAACACCCTGTCTACCAGATATCTTTTTTTGCCCATAGGTTTACATAATAGAAGAGAATAGAAACCACGTACACCTATATCCCGGTAGCCCAAAAATACTTCCCCTTTAGATGAAAGGATTGTATAAAATGCAGATTTAATATTTGTTCTGTGATCGTCCAGCCACTGTTTCACCAAACGCATGTATCAAAGCTTGTTTTTAAATACTGCTTCTCCCTTCCTTGACTCAATCCTGCATGTTCAGGTACACAGGGCCAGAAAGGATGGAGGATTACATGAACCAGTAAAGGGAGGGTGAAAGGAAGGAATAACAGAGAGAAGGGTTGCAACGGCCAGACACCGCACAAGAAGCCCCCAGCTTTTCTTCAGCTAACTTAAATGTTTCTTAACTTGTGGAAAGCATTAATATATACATATGTATGTGTCAATGCATACATACATATATATATATATGCACACAGGAATACTCACATGCCCAGTCAGGCTTTGATTTTAACATTGTATGGGAGATGACTGAGGTTTCTATTTGTGCTTTAACAGGGAAATCTACTCTATATTACCCAGAGTAGATGATTAGCAGCTGGCTTCCATGTGCACCTGAACTGCCTCTTACTGCACCTCCTGCCTGCTGTACCATGCCAGGCTTAAACACTGTGTTGCTTCTCCCTTTTCTGAGTAATCAGGGATGTGACTTGTAGCATTTTCCTACCAGGAGCTGACTTTCCATGTCACTGCGGCTCCCCCATACCTGTGCAGGGTTGACCTCATACACAGCACCCAGCTGTGCAGACACCATCTCCTTGTAAACCTTTCAGTGATTTGACCATTTTGTTCCTTTAGCTTGTCTGTGGGGAAAGGAAATACCTAGCTTAGCCTGCCTGCCATCCATCCAAATAGTGTGAAAACTTATTGTAATACCTGGTTCTTCACCTCATAAGCATTTGGATACATCTACCTCTTGTGCAGTTGGGACTCTAATGATTGATCTGAACAGCAGCAAAGATAGATTTAAGACTTTCAGTGAGACAGCTACTTCTTTGGAGGATTTCTTCTCTCCCCTGCCCCTCCAATACAGCTAAAACCCACATCCACTCTTGTCCATCTTGCTTTTTTCACCTTAAATATAGGGAGATCTCTTCTGTCTTCCTCCTAACCGTGCCCTGGGGTTCACAGAACCAACCAGCCTGCTGGGCCCTGTGGCCACATTACATCCCCTGCCCTTGACTGCCTGTTAGTACACTTGGGCTGGCAGATACCCTGAACTGGGGCTTGAGAGCTTGCTGTGGGAGGCCAGCCCTCCCCAGGAGTTCAGTAGGCACTGCCTACCAGTGAAACCATTGCAGGACCAGATGGGTTTTGATAGACCTGTTAGACATGGCACTGCCAACATGATGGCTGACATGGCATAGGAATATTATAAAATGCTTGTTGGTCTTGGGATTATATCACTTATTAGTTAGCTTGTGACAGACAAGCTTTTCTGTTCCCAGCATAGCTGCATGAGGGTCAAGAAGGCACAGGGAAAAAAAAAAAAACCCAGAGATTTGTGTATCAGAGCCTTTTATAGCTAGCTTGAGACCATTTCCCAGAAGCCAGTGAAGCTCTCTTTTTTGGTGGAGCATTTACTGACACTTGCAGAAAGTCTCTGGGAGGCTTCAGATAGATGCCTCCCCTGTGTGAAAGGTGAAGCAGAAAGGTGTAACTCTCAAATTGGAGGCAAATCTTTGGGATTTGGGGGGGGGAAATAGCGTATGGTAGCTGTTTAATAACCTAATTAGTGATGTATTCCATCAAAATTGCCTCCTTAAGATCCTAAGAAAGCTGAGCTGAGCTGGTTTCTCTGCCAGAGAGAGTGAGCTCACCAAAAGGAATGAAATGGGAGTTTAAATTTCAGTGGAGCAAGGGGATTTCAGTCTGACTGTTTGTGCCTTGTTCGCTCTCTGTCACAGACTTTGCAGAAGTTCAGCTTTCTCAGGATTTGCAGAGGGTGGTAATTTTGTTCAAATGCAGGGCTAATTGTAAATAGAGGAGTGGGCGTGCATGAGAGGAGTTGCATGGCAAAAGAAAGTGTGTCACTAAACTGTAAGGTAGCAAAAAGAGAAGAGGACAGTAGGAAAATGGAGAATGCCATTAGGGCGGAAGCAGTGTCCATCAGTCAGGACAAGTAAGTCTAAAGACAATGTCATGAGCCTGGGTGCTATTAGGAGGCACTGGCAAATCACAAAGAGGCCTCAAAGGAGACCTTCAACCCTTGAAAAATCTGACCTTGTCAGCACAGTGGGTGACAAAATTTATGATTAACTGTGTTTTACTATCCTTGCATGGGCAATTATGTGCACTCGTAGCCTTGGGTGCAATGACTGGTTCCTCTGGTACCTCACTGAAAGAGGAAAACCATGCAAGCTTTTGGTGGCTTGAGCTTTTACAGGGAAAGTGAGTCAGAAGTGCAGAAATCTCCACTGAAAATTACTAGAGGTTATTCCATATATTTAGAGCAGATTTATAAGAAATGTGTGCCTAGAGATTCTCTGTGTCCAGAGAGTGATGTGTTAGCCAGCTAGGTTGCAACTATGACCTTCTGCGTGGCCCCGATTCAGTACCATCTTCCTGAATCATCAGTTTTCACAGACTGATCATCTCTTGGTCCATGTAAATACCAATGTTAACTGTTTCTCTCTGGTCAGTTTTCACTCAAGTGCCTTATGATCTTATTTATTGCTCCTAGGATCTTGGTTTCTAAGAGGGAAATAATGGAAAGATGAATAGCCCAACGGAGCCAGGAGGTTTTTACACTTAGTACATTGTAGAGTGCAGAGCATGTTTTTTTCAACAACAAATGACAGCACAGTGTAAGAAATCCCACCAGTTTTTCGTGAGTGACACGAGCCAAACCATTCCTGACCTCTTAAGAGTTTCACCCACACAGCCCCAGTCTCCAGCTCTCTCTCCTGAGAAAATGCAAAAGTAGATACAAATATTTATGGCATTTTAAGAAGGGAGGGCAAAGTACAAAAAGGTCAGAAACTCTTCCTTGTGGAAAGCAGAATAATGAAAAATGATAACACACCATTTACTAGACTGATGTATTCTTTATCTCCTGAATTTAATGCAACTGGATTTGCATTCACTTGAAGACACAGCAAAAGCTTTGTTGTTACAAAATTTCATACTTGTATATTCTTGTGTTTGGAAGATACCATTTTGAATTTAGATCCTGTGTTCTGCAGAGTTTACACAGCTTTATTTCTGCTCCAGAGTTACAGAGTTGTTCAGGCTTGGGTGCGGCAAGCATCAAAATTATTGCTGCAGAGAAGAGACTCTCCTTTTTAGCAGTATGTGGAAATAGCTACCTGATAGTGTATTCAGAGAAACAAGGAAGATGCAACCCATGACTCAGCAGCCAAGTGAGGGTGAAAAACAACCTGCTGCATTGGCTGCTGTTCTGAGGTCATCTGCAAATCTCATTAGGCCACATTTTCTACTTTAAACAAGGCATTACCTGAGGCCTTATTCTTCCTTAAGGAGACAGCCCTGCTGTAGCAGCATGACTCGCATACAAATCCACCAATTTAAAAAAAGAAAATATGATTTAAGCTCAGCTGTCTATCTAATCAAGTACCTCAAATACTTTATGGTGCCAAGGGTTTCACCAACACCTACAGGAAATCAATCAAAGCCTTTAGCAGAAGGGTGAGGGAGGGGAGATTCGTGTATAACCTCATTCCTGCCTTCTGAGAGCAGCAGTACCACCACATTCAGTGTTTTTCTGGAAAATATTAAGGGCTTGGGATGTGTTAGCATGACGCCTGCTGCCTTCTCCCCCGCCGTGGGTGGAACAAGGCGGTGTCTTGCCCTATTTGAGCTTCCCCAGCCTCAGCAGCAGCGAGGCGTTTGTGGGAAGGGACCTGCTGTTTTTCTTCCCTGCTCTTTCCTTTATAGCAAATCCAGTCCCCTTTTCTACACACTGCTCACAGCTACAGCACCGAGGCAGTGACAGAGCGCAGGGGAGGCAGCCCCAGCCATGGCGAGGTGATGTGCTGATGAGTTTCAAGGATCTGATGTGTTTCAAAGACCTGTCGTCAGTGCTCTGCTGCCTAACCCTGCCTGCATCATGCTCCTGTAGTCCTGTGCCTCTTCCCATGCAGCCTCAGAGCTCTTCCCATCTGGAGCAAGGGTAAAAACCTGCTGTCCACAGTCCCTCTGAGGCCCACACTGAGCAGCAGCCGCCTGCCCAAGGAGTTGAGCCCTGTGAGTGGGTGGCGTGAGGAGAGAGGGCAGCACAAGCTCCCCAGCCTTGCCTTTGAACCCACACAGACCATGCTGCCTTCCAGGATCATTAAAGGCACTTGTCTTTCAGGATTGAACCTTGGAGTTGAAACCAAACGTTGTCCTTCTCCATAGTGGGGACCTTTCGTGTTTCATGAAGCTGTGGGTTTTCAATGGCAAGCCTGGATGTGGTGGCTGGTTTGCTGGTCAAGGCTCTAGATCACCCTACCAATGTAATGTCAGATGACGTGGAGTCAAAGCACTGGCTTGCTTCTTCAGCAGACTGTCCTTGTATTAATCCCCTGAGGGTACAACGTGACAATGATGCTGGAGAAAAGAGACCTGAGAAAAGATTTTTTTTGCCTTGAGTAACAAGGGATAAAAGAAAGAGATAAAAAGACGTAAAAGTCTCCTGTGTCAGATTGAGGTGGGGTTTTTCCCTTTGCCCTTTAGCAAATCACTCCCATTCCCCAGCTGTCAGACTGGTGGACTTCAGTGTTCAATGATAAGAACTGATAGATCCCAAACACCTAATCTAGGTGCTGCATGGACTTTTTAAGAAAGCATAAAAGTCAAGACCATGGGGGGTTTTAACCAAGCTTTAAGTATTCAGCTACTGAATGTTTTACTCTTTAACACATTAGATATTTTAATAAGAAAGAAATCATCAAGAAACAGAAATGCATCTCATTTCTATTTTTCTTTAAGTCCTGGCAGCACCTTACAGTGATGAACTCGGCTCTCCAAGCAGGGTAGCACTCGATAGGAGGATTTAGGGAGCAACAACTCCATCAATAAAAAGCCTCAAACCTTGCTTCACTTCTGTATCTCTTTAAAAAAAAAAAAAAAAGAGTGTGTTAAAAACAGCCACTCCTAAAAGGGGCAAAGGAATAAACTGATGAGAGATATATCTAGGTTACTTGCAGGGTTTGAAATTCTATGATTCTGTAAAGATCTATAGAAAAGCAAACACTTTTTGTGATAGGGTGTGGAGGCGTGGGTCTCTGGAGTTCTTGCCTGAGATGAGTAGTTGCCATACTGAATGGTATGGGCTTGAGCAGGAGGTTGCCTCAGGTAGCTCCTGGTGAGCTAGAAATGGCACTTCTATTCCCCTTGTTGATGCTTGATTAAAAACCCTCTAAACATCTGAGGGGACTGAGGTTCACTACTTATGGGTACTTTAGCATGTGCTGAACTTTGAGCCAGTGGAGATGACTATGTCTTAGCACAAGGTCAGTCACAGGGTAAAAGTAATGCTTGAAACCAATCAGCTGTAGCCTTCCTACAAGAGCTTTCATGAAAGCATGCTGAGGACATGGGCACCTTGGGCCAGGAAAACATACACCACTATGAAAGCCAAGACTGGGTGAGAGGGTCCTGAGGGCTCTGGAGACAACTGGGTGGCTGTGCACAGGCGGTGGCCAGCTGTTGCCTGTACAAGTGTGTTGGTGTGAGAGGGGTAGCAGGGATGGAGCTGCCTGCCCCGCTAGCTGGCTGCTCCTCCAGGGCTGCCCTGACTTCTTCTGGTCACCACTCAGCTACTCCTGGCACTTCACTGGCAATTCCCAGGTTTGTATAGAGTCATCAAACAGTTTCTTCTGGGCAAAATGGTTTGTGAGAACTTGAAATGTTTGATGCTTTCTAAGTAAAGCATTTCAAATGGTCCTATCAGAGTTACATTTCATCCCCAGGCTTTGCTTGATTTTGTTTTTAGAGAAGCAAAAGCTTTCTTTTTTATTTTTTCTTTAAAATGCTCCCAACACTAGTTAGAATAAGTTATTTTAAAACCTGTAATAAATAAATAAATGAACCTATAACGCACATGGCTCTGTTTTGGTTTGCTGTGCTGCTGAGTGGGCTGCCATGAATGTGCTCTTACATCCAATCTGTAAGCTGCTGCTGAACCTTCAGGTAAGCGTAGAGTAAAAAAGCATCACAAGTGACAGCACTACTGACTATTGAACGAACCCTTCAGTGTCAAAAACAAGAGACAAAAAGAAGTGGACTTTAATAGGAAGGAAAACAACATGTCATTCCAAGGCCACCAATCATAAACATAATCTTGAATGCCATTATCAGCACTCTCAGTCCAAGATCCGATCCCTGATCATCTTCCTCAGCAGGATGTTTCCAGGGCTTCCTTTCCCTGTAATAGCGAAGTCATGGCATATTTAACTGCAATTCTAGAGATGTGATTTCTAACAGTATGCCACTCTAATATCACTCTAATATTACTGCACCTTGCACTATGTCTCTTTTTTTTTTTATTCTCTTTCTGTGCGGATCAAGACTTTACATTCTTGAAAGTTTTTCCCACTTTCTCCTGAAGGCAATAGCAAGAAGGAGCAGTAACAATCACAGCACTTTTTTCTGGGACTCAGCAGGTGTGAACTATTATCCTTATGGTCTAGTTAAACCTGTTAAACATTTTTTGAAAGTTTTTGATAGATCTTTGTATAATCACATTAATGATATATTGTTCCTTTCTCTGTTTTCTCCTCCTCTTTTTTTTTTTTTTTTTAATTTTTCTCATTACAGTTGAAACTATAGAGGAAAAAACAGCAGACTCCTTGCAAGATTTGTACAGAGCCTTGGAGCAGGCCAGCCTGTCTCCTTTAGGAGAACACCGGATTTCCAGTAAACTGGACTATAAGAAATCTTTTATAAAGAGATGTAGCGATCCAGTAGTCAATGAAAAACTGCACCAGCTGCGAATTCTGAAAAGCACTTTAAAGGTGAGATAAAAGAGGGAGGAAAAATCCTGCCCCAGGGTTGGATCAAACTGTATTATATTCAGAGATTAATTGTGCGCAGCTGGAGTCCAGGCTGAACCTAGTGTGTGAAGCAAGGGAGCCATGGGGAAACAAAGTAGAGAAAAATGTGCCTTGGGAGAGCAGTAAAAGTGAGAGGATCAGTATTTATTTCTGCACAGATAAAATCTCAGTCAGGTGCTCCTCCTCAAGCTAATTTAACAGAATTTGACACCAAATTATCAGAGGAAACCTTAGTCCTTTTTTTGTCTCTGAACATTTTCATTTACCAAAACACTTTCACTCTGTAATTGCTGAAGTCTAAAGTTAAGCAAAGCCAGCCTTTTGGAAGGGAGCAGTACCTTTTCCAACACTTGATTATTTTCTGATTGCTGAGCTTGTCCAGGAGGAAACTTTGTGTTTGCTTTCTGCATAAGCTAATAGAACCATTATATTTAATCAGTAGGATTGATTAAACAGATAGTAGCAGTTGTAGATTTGAAGATTTTAATGGTTATTCTAAATGTACCACAGCTCATTTAGCCTCCCTGCCAGCTTCTTTGTTTGTTACAGCAGTTTCAATTCTGTCCTGATAGAGATTTCGGCAAACAATATGCTGGATTTCCCCAGGGACCCTGTTAACTATATTAAATTACCACATTTAAAGTCACTAAATAATTGTACAGTGGATTTTGTAACAGCTTTCATCAAAGAGGGCTTTATCAACATTAATTAATTTAGTTTTCCATCACCTAGAGAAGCATTTAAGCAATGTTTTTTTCATGCTGTGGGCCTCCTGTCCTGAAAAAAATCTTACACATGCTTAACTTTCTGCAGTGTATCATCTCATTGAAGGCAACTACTACTTGTACTATTGTCTGGATATGTGAGTCTTTACAGGATTGGAGACTGGCAGAAAAAGTCAAGATACATGGGCTCTCCACATGACTTCTCCAAGCATGAGGAACTGAAACAAGATCACAGTACTCTCAGACATGTCAGGGTGGCAGGGTGGCTTTTGCATCATGGTGGGATCAGTCATACCAAAACTGTTGTTTAGTATCAGCAGCTTGCTGCCATACTTAATTGTCTGTCTTGTTAGCATTAATTGATATCTGAGCTACATTATGCCAACAGCTTCCTACAAATGGAATTGCTTTTCTCCAGGGAGTTTCAAAACCAGCACAACCTCTTGACCTGACATATGCCCATTTTTATGCTTCTCTGGGACTTCTTTCTTTTGGACCAAGCAGACAGAATTTGTTTATTCTCTGTCCATGAGTCATATTTCTAAATTTGTTGCCATTTTTGTTTGAAACTTGATTAGTATAAATTGTTCTTAAAGTACATGACACCAATAATTGAAAACGCAATGGCAGCAAGTACCAAAGGCAGATAATTGCTGTTTCTCACCTAGAGCAACAGCGTAGAGTGCCACACACCCGCTTTTCAAGGGCATCATGGTAACTCATGATGAGTTTCTAGCTCCATTATAGCCCAGAGCTCCACCTCTGCCATCCTACTGGTAGTCATATCTGCCAGTAGCTACAGCTGTTACCTAATCAGTTATTATTTCTTTTTGTCAGTGCCTTTGATTTCTCCTTCCTGAATGCAGACAACTGCACTGGCCTATTGGAGTTGTTGTTCTGAACTCTCCTTGAATTTATCCAAATTAATAGTAGACTGAGGCAGCCCTCCAAATTGCTTCTAACTCTTGTTGTCCATAGGCTCTCTGTCCCATCATCTAAGTCATTAATGAAAGACCCTTCTGCTTTCTTTCCTATGACACAACACAAAACCATTCTCCTGCCAGTGAGTATGAGTATGAGCTACCTGGCTGGTAAGTGCAGAGGTTTGAGTACGAGCCACAGTCTGCAAGATGCAGGTTATAGTAGTTCAAGCAGAGATATGGTATTCAGAAGTTCCCATGGTTTAATTTCCACTGGTCATTCTCAGCTTGCACCTTTGTTTCCAAAAATGAGTATTGTAGCACACAGCATTAATTAGCTGCTGTTTGCAATGCATGACTACCTTTCTGCTTATATACCACTGCTTATGGATGATGTCTCTTGCCCTTCTGTTCCTCTCCCATCAACGTGAGCTGACACAGCTTGATATTGCCCTTTAACATGCTCCCCAGGAAGATTTAACTTACTCAGGGTATGGACATGGAAAAGCGCTCAGGTGTCCACATGACAAGCCTGGTAAAAAAGGCTTAGCTCTGCTGGCGGGCGAGAGGCTAGAGGCCATCTGTCTGCAGCCCACGCACCCACGCAGTGTTTCTTATGCTGATCAAGAAGAGCAAACAGATGGCACTTCATCGTGTGAAAACCCTCTTGAGAAATGCAAGCGGCTAATAGTCAATAGTACAGGGCTTGCTTTTTCTTGAGCTAAACAAGGGGTGAGGAGGGAGAATAGGGACTGTTTCCAAGGATGCTGTATGAGGCGAGGGAAGCCCTAGCCCCACAGGGTGATGTGTGACACCCTGCAGGAAAGGCTCCTGTTTGCAAGCACTTGTACAGCAGTAAGATAGTCCCCCTGCTTTTAGGGGCTCCGTGGCTTGAGTTTGTTCCCTCCCTTCTCTCCTTCCACTCACGTGACTGATATTGCCAGTGACTCATCACTCTCACTGACTCTTTGCTCGTTCCTTTTCTCTCACAGGCCAGAGAAGGAGAGGTAGCCATTATAGATAAAGTTCTGGATAATCCAGCTTTGACGTCTAGAGACTTTCAAGAATGGAAAGAAATGTACCTTGATCTCTTCATGGACATCTATCAAAGCAGCACCCCGAGGGACTCTGTTAATGGCTCGGCTGAGGTTGATGCACTTATAGCCTCCTTAGCGCACACTCACTCTTACATTGAAACGCATGTATAAAGGTCTCTCCTTTTGTCCATTTGCTACACTCAAGCCCTTTACTTAAGTGCATAAAGTAGTTTTTATATCAATGTGTGGGAGCTCTAGTAAATTATATTTTAATGTTACTCAGCTGTGTGAAGTAAACCTTCAATGGTCAACACGTCTTTATTGAGGATTTGTACATTTTATATGCTACCAACGCTCCGCTTGTGCTTACCTTCTGTGAAATAACAAACATTAAAAAAAAGTATTTAAAAGCATTTTGGAAGATTTTGGCCTTCACACAGGAAGTTCCACAAGCTAGAAGTTTTGTTATCGAAGGTCACTTTTACAGTGATATTTTATATTATATAATTCCTGTATTGCATTGCATTTTTGGAGTGCAGGTACTATTTTGGTGGTGGAAGAAAAACAATTTTTATATTTAATGAGAAACTCTAGGAGATTTTTTTAATAACAGGGAAAAAGTGTAATGCGGTGGTTGTATTTCAGTTTTGTCAAACACACAAAAGGGTGAAAATTAGCAGACAGAAATTACTAATGTGAATTTAAGTATCAAATGTTTAGGTCTTCTTTCTTTGTGCTTTTTAAAAGCCTGTTGCTAAGGTTTACCATCAGTGCAAAAGGATGCTGCTTTGTATTCTAATTAAGACCAAATTCTGTGTTACTTGTCTCATAATCACATTTGGTTGATTTTATAAAAAATTAGTCGTGGTACTGTCATTTTTGGTGCTTTTGTACTGAAGGTATCAGCATAATGTGGAGATTTTGCAAAAGAGAAAATGTAGACTTTGAACATCCTTGCCCAGAAAAGCAGCAGTGGAAAAGGTTCCCAATGAAATGTTCCAAACCTGAGAGGCTTTGAAAATTCCCACAATAGAAGAGGAATGAATAGGATTTTTCTAGTCTACGTTTTTTCTGAGCTGTGAAATTTGGCCGTGTTGTACGCAAGGAAGATGTGTGATGAGAGCAGAGCTGAGCACAGAACCTGAAAAATAACTGAGGAGTAAAAAAGCCTCTGGTTTGCTTTTGAAGGGTAAGGGAAGTCTCTCAGTTCTGCTGAGTTCACAAGCCAATTAAAATGTTTTAAACTTCCATGAGATTTGAGATGTGCTGGAGACAACCCAGTGAATATGAGTAGAAATAGCTCCTTAGGGTTTGGCACATCCCTGGAATAGCAAAGTGGGAGGGAAATCTTAAATCACATATTTACTTTTTATGGGCTTGTTTTCAAAAAGTGATCAGAGAATGACAAAATATTTCTGCTGCTATTCAGTATTTTGCTGCATAAGTTAAGACTCAAGACATGATTTAATAATGCTTATGTGAAAGGGAAAAGCCTCCTTTATACTCTTTACAGCGAATTGTACTATTCACCAACTTCAGATTATTGCCTGTACAGCTCAGTGAATGTACTTTATGAGCTCTGATATATCCTGGCAGTTACATCCATGAAGGGATGAAGGAAAGAATGAACAGATTTATTTTCCCTCTACTTCTTTCTTTCTTTTTACTCCTCTCTCCTTCTCTCCCTCTCTTTTTCCCCTCTCTTTCATTTTCTCTTTCTCCCCCTCTTTCTCTCTTTCTTATTATTTTATTGCATTTGGATTGCAAATGTTTTGCAGATTTTGCACAATTGTACAGAAGAGTGGCCTTTCTGTAGCCCATTTTCAGTAATCCTATATTCAAGTCAAGGATGACAAATAATGTATTAACGTTTGTATAGAATTCTGGATCCAATGTAATATTTGTACCATTAGAAGACTATTGTTTGTATAAACTGGACATTTATTTACTGCATGGGTACTGACTTGTATATTAAATTTGTGAGGTTTTTGTAAATTTCTCATAAGAAATGCTTGACTTGAAATGGATTGTGCTATTGTTCCAAGCATTTAGATTCTCTTGCTATTGTTTACTGGACCAAAAGTAAATATATTCATATAAAAAAAAAACCTCTTTATATCTGATGGATGTATATGCACATTGTGTAGTTGATTCCTTGTCAAAACCAAGGCAGTTTAGAAGACTTAGATCTGTTGCTATGCAACAGCTATTCTGCCTGCACTTTACATTAGTAAAGTCAGCTTGATTGCTTTAAAGGTGAAAATTAAACATTGCAGTTTTTTAAGCCAGTCTAGTGACAAAGAACGTGTGTCCTCTCCATTGTGCTGCCTTCTTTTAAGACTATTAAATGTTCTTCTATATATATTTTTATTGTATTAACTCTCAGACTAGAAAGAGAACACTGTAAAATGAAGTACAATAAATTTAGCTTTTAAATGAACATTTATAACTCAAGGTTCAGTTTACTCCATACCAAAGTGATTCTGCAGCATCTAACCATTTTACCTGCATTTCTCAGATCCACGTGTCTTACATACCTCCATAATCTGTGCCTACAAACTCTGCCAGCATGGCCAAAAGGAAGTAAGACTACTGCTGTTTCGTATGTAGGCAGACACTGAATAAACACTTCTGAAAACCTTCAGTTACCTCCCTCACCTTCATGCTCTTTGATGAAAGTAAACCTTTTTTGACTCCAAGATTCTCTCATGTACCAGTTCAACAGCTAGGAACAATTTTACCATTATGAGCAGGTACCGTACAGCAGCATATGCCACTGTGCTAAGTCTCAAGGCATTAGTTACAGCAACTCTTGTAACAAGTTTCTTAGAGGCTAATAATAAGTATACTCATTCAACTCTGGCCATAAACTAACACAGTTTGGATACAAAAAAAAAAGCGTGCATCTTTAAAATAACGTAAAATAAGCATCTGAAAGGCATGCTACAACAAAGGCCACTTGGAGAGAAATAGCTTCTATCAAACAATCACTGTTTTAACTTATGGCCATAACTGAGTCTACATATCAAAAAATCCATGCTTTCTGTCCAGTAATTTCACGCTGGTTAGCTAAGACATTCTTGCCTAGTATGTAGGATATCAAATAATACCTTTACCTTGGCAGTACTTATTATTACTATTTCTCTTAGGCATCAATTTTCTAGTCTTTATACAGCTCACTTTCATTTTGCTTAGCCATAGCATAAAAATTCAATAGCACTTACCAGCTGGGAAAATTACCTCTGACTGAGAAAACAGAAAAAGTTGGATTATATTTTTTAACCTTTGCAAAATCTGACTTGCAACACCTATTAATTGCTATCTAGGTATTATTCATCAAAAGTCAAGGATTATGATTCTCACTCATTGCCTCTAAACATGCTACTTGCTTTATCCTTCCTCAGTGAGTTTGCCTTCCAGCTCTATAAATCTCAGCACCTTTTTCCATGCTGGAGGCAGACTTCCTTTCCTTTTTCCACCAAATGTTTGGCTTATCAAAGCAGAACCTCCACTCAGCCGCGTTCAGTGCCATTGCAATTTTCTTCTCCCCCATCATCGCCCAGCTGGTTCATCTCTTGGCATGGTTATTCCACAGCATGTGAGCTCAGCAGTTCGGAGGCCTCTTCTGCTGACTGTCGCTGTCCTGCTCGTCAGCCAGTTCAGAAAGTTGCAGCACCGCACACTGAAGCCCACACCAAGGCAAGGGGGCTTTGCAGATCTCTTCCCAGCCATCATTGTCAATGTCATATCCAACCACATCTTGTGTGGGGACTTCCTGTGAGTTTTGCCATTTCTTTCCCCCAATAAGAAGAGCTGTTTCCTCCACCACTGCCAGGCCATAGCAAAATCGATCATAGATCAGTGGTCTTAACCGAGTCCATTGGTTTTGATCAGGGTCATATCTTTCTATTTCAGAGAATGGTTCATATAATCCTAAAAAGGTGAATATGGCTTCTCTGATTGTTGCCATCTGATGCCCAAACCGAGCAATGCTCATGGGGGCTTGTTTCATCCACTGCCCTTCAAGCGAGCTCAGAGAATATACGTCCTTGCTTGTGTTGGCTGGGTCTGAGTACTTGCCACCTGAGATGTATATAGTATCCTTGCAAATGGCACTGGCATGACCATGCATCTTGCATGGCAATTCCCTGGCCTTCGTCCATCTGTCCCTGCTGATGTTGTAGACTTCCACAGACGAATGCAGTGACCCATCCTCACCTCTTCCACCAATGGCAAAGATATCCTTGCCTAGGACACAACAAGAAAACTGGCATCTCTTTTCCAGCATGCCCATGATTTGGGTCCACGAGTTAAATCTTGGATCATAACGCTGGACCTTGTTCGTAACCGATAAGATCTTTTCGGTTTTAGCACCACTCGGGGCACCACTTTCTATTTCCCCACCCAAGACATAGAGGAAGTTCCCCACCACACACACACTGTGGTTCTGCACCCTGTCCCGCACCTGCGTGAGATCTCGCCATTTGTGATTGTAAACATCAAAGGCCACCACATCAGTGACAAGCCCCTCACTTGCTGTCCCTCCCCCCAGCAGAATGATCTGAGTTTTCTGGTTCCTCAGCGTGGTGGACTTATCCTGAAGGATAGGCTGTTTGAAAACATATGTGTGGTAATTTATTGCTTTAATGATCAAGCACTTAATACCAGCAGAGAGGGGCACTTCTGACTGTGTGTAGGTTTTCCTCAGCTCTTCCACTGGGATGAGGCCGTATCTTACATGCTCTAAAAGGCTGCTTGCATGCGCCAGCCTGGATTTATCCTGCTTCAGCCACAGCAGCACAAGATTCAATAGGCAGGTTTCTTTCAACATGGGGAGATCTGGTGATTGAACTACTGCTAGCAAAGACCAGAAGTTCAGCTCCAGCAGTCCTGACAAATCCAAGTCCAGCAGCTTCCAGAGGTTATTGACAATGTATTTTTCTGTTGCTGCTAAGGCATCCGGCAGGTAGAACTTCCTGGCCACATTGGCAGAGAAGCAGCAGTTTTCCAAGGCAAGATTGTTAACTAAATACTGATTGCACAAGCCAATAGCATCAGTCACTTGCAAGTAGCTTGCAGCTTCCAAGGTATCCTCCAGACTTTCAAAGGAAAGTGGCAACAAAGAAGTGTAAATGAAATCCAGGACGTGCTGGAGACCAGTAGGTGAGACAACTTGCAGGTGAATTACACTGGCTTTAGACTCATGGGTATAACTTTTGAACATGGCTCGGAAGTAGTCACTGGAGCATGCCAACAAGGACTTGTGTGCAGGAAACTCATTTTCCTTCACTTTCAGCAAAATATCACACAGAAAGCCCTCTGATCTCAGGGTCTGGTACTGGGCAAGCACGGCAGTGCAGTGTGCTTTGCAGTAGGACAGGAAGTAGCTCATGGTAGGCAATGCAATGCTTTCCCCTAGAGTTATTAAAGCTAAAATGCAATTAGATATTGCAACAGCTGCCCTATTCAACAGCCATTGCTTGAATGCCCAGAAGACCTCCAGCTGTTAGAAAAAAGCCCAACCGAAAAAAAAAATCAGTCTCTTGCCTGGCATAGAGGGACAGTTAGTAGGTTTGTAGTGAATTCAATGCATTCCTTTATCGAAAAAACAGCTGAATGTTGTAACAGCTGTAGGATGCTTACTTTTCTCGCCTCTGTCGCTTGTGCAAGGATGAATGGTCCACGGTTGTGCTGAGCACTTGCTTGGCTGGCCATCAGGAGACAGATGAGGGAGTTAGATGACAATCCCAACAAATGACACTTTGTGTCTTCTCAGCCGTCACCCTCGACCCTTCTTGCTCCACAAGCAGATCAAATAGATTCTCTCTGGCTGCCAGTGCATGGCTCTGAGCTGGCACAGGTGAGAAGGGAGCACTGGCTTTTCTCGTCTCTTGTTTGTATTTCAAACTCAAGTCAGTTTAGAACTTACTGCCCTTAGGACAGCAGCCACCTTTTCGTCTTCTTTTTGCACTCTCTTAGGAAGCCTCAGATGAAGATCAAATCAGCGCCCAGGGATTATTACATGAAGATTTCTGAGCCCATAAATCTTTGCCCGGCAGGCACTAAGACAACCAAAATATCATGATTAGTCACTGGTTCAATTTGGTATGCATTTCTGGGCTCTTTGCTTCACATGACACCACCATAACTCACAGCTACCAGAATAGCTGCAGGCACATCCCCTTGTCCCCTCTGTCCAGGACCCAACCCCAGGCAGGCAAATGAAAGGGCCAGGAACTGAGCAGACGGAGGAGCTTCCACCAACAGCCACAGCCAAAGCAGCTGACTTGGAATGACCCAGCTGGGCATCACAAGGGTAACACATTCACACAAAGCAGTGACAAAAATAGATTCCCCCAGTTCAGCCATAATAATCTGAAATCTGTTTATAGAGGAGGCTTTGCATAATCGTGCTCTCGGTTACCAGCTGGGAACAAACCCGGAGCCCCTGGAGATGGGCTGGAGCTGACTCGCTCAGCTTTCTCACTTTCAGTGTGTCCCAATTAGAAGCACGTATACGGGGATTATCCCTGATTTTCACCCGGGTCCTTCAGGGTCTAATTTCTACCAGGAATAGTAGCTCTTGATGGGCTACATATTCTGACCTCTTAAGGCTTGCTTTTATTTTTCTTTTTTTTCCCCTGTGTAACTCTGGATGGAGGTGTTCAGGAATCTTCTTCTGACACCTTTCTTTCCAAGTCAAACATGCTTAGGACTTGCAAACCTTGACAGGGTTGATAAATGCCAGATCATTTTTCTGCATCATGAGCCAGCAGACATGGGGGCAGAGGAGGATCCTGCAAGACTGAAAAATTCCACCTTTTGCTCAAGCCAAAGGTAAGGCCTTTTTACTGTATTTATTTATATTTGTTTATGTGATGTCATGAAGTTCTGGTTCACCTCTCTAATTAAAGGGGGTTTAGGAGCTGACTGGATCCTAATGTGGATCATGCATACTGTGCGGCTGTTCTAGTGACCCTAAGCTGTCTTGCTAAGCAGACAGATACCTACACATGCTCTGCTCTGTTTGTGAGGAAGGGTTCCAAAAACATTGTTCTTCGTTGCTGTATAGCTCTGAAAATTGATTTAATGCCTGAATCCACTTTCCATTATGACATTCCAGACCATAAATCAAGGTCCTGCTAAAAAAATCTTCCCCTAGCAAAATGACATGTATGGGCAGTGGGGATGAAGGAGAAAAAGGATGCCTCATTTCTCTTTCCTGGTTGCTTTGACTATGCCAGTGTTGGGACAACTCTGAAGCATTTCAGATATTGTTAGCAAAGCTGTGCAGCTGAGTCCAAGCTTCTGCTTTGATAATTTTCCTGTTTTGGACAAACCGGTGACCAGGTACCTCTGTTACCCCTCAGCAGTCATGCGTGCTGGTGAAGATGGACCAGGCCTTAAATGCTTCCACTCCTAAACATACTTTGCTACCCAGTTTAATGCCATAAGGTATGAGATTTCAATAATATGAGCCGCAGATAAATCTCCATTGTTTTGAAACAGCAGGCCAGTGCTGTGCCATCACACTTCCCCCAAGAGACCAAGCAGTGAGCACAGGGGAGCAGGGGGCTGTGTTTTCACTGCAGGATTGAGTTTGAGCAGCGTTTCTGCAGCAGTTCTGGCATAAGCAAGTCCTGGAACCACCTCCTCTTTGCCCACAGTCCTCATCCTCCATTAGCCCTTCAACTATGCTGCCACAATTGCTCTAAGCTTGGAGGCTGGGAAGTGATGCAGCCAGGAACTGATGTTCAGGGAGGAGTGGGAGGAAACTCAAAAATACAACAGCAGATTGGTCTCTGCAGCCTGCATCAGGTCCTGAGCTTCCCTCTCTGTGTGGTCTCCCAAACAATTGTAGAGCGCAGCAGAGACAAGCTACTGGCTGGGCAAACAGTTGGGGACCCACCACCAGGAGATACCTTTGGCATATGGTGCCCACCTGATGCACAGAAACTGGACTGTTCTGTTGTTGAGTTATGGCCAACAGCCCCCCAGCACTAGTAAAGTGCTTTGTGTATGCTGGTAAGCCATAGAAGCTGGGCCTCAGGACATAGGATTAAAGCCTACTTCCCTGGATCTAGAGGCACCAGAAGGAGGTCAGAGCTGTGGCTTGAGCAACTGTGTGCATTACCAGCAGCAGCCCAAACACACTTCCTCCATCAAGCGATGCACTCGCAGGCAAAGGCCACGTGTCTTTTCCTCTCCCTCCAGACACTGTCCAGTCTTGCACTGGTTTTGCTGGCATGTGTAAAGTACCAGCACAGTACCAACTACAACCACTGTAACTTCAGAAAGGCCAAATGAGGCTCAGTCTGAAGGTCTGTGCCTGTGCCCAGACTGATGCCGTGTTAACCAAACTAGCTGTGCATCCCTTACTCTCCAAATGTATTCTGCACATGGGCTGCAGTTTGTACAGGTCAGTTGCCAGCTAATTTCAGTGCGTTGCCACAGGAACCGGTGCTGATTTAACTGAACTGATTTAATACCAGTGCCAGATAAGCAGGTCCTATAATTGTATGCAGATTAGCTGTGTGATTCCTTCTCAGACCTACTTCATCTTCATGGCAAGCTGGCTAATAGAACTAGTAAGAATCATGATCTTTATAAAGCTGTTTATTTGCCCATATATTTTTTTTGTTTCACTTATAATTAAAATAAAGCCACATCGTTTCCAGTCTTTTGCTCTGGAGTGACAAAAAAAGATTATCATTATCAAAATGAGGTTTCTTCCTGTTCCATTTCTAGGCAATTGGCTTTGTCTAACTAGGGAGCCTGCTCCACAAACACCTTCCTTCTGTCAACAGACAAATTATCTCCAGTCTGCAGCTCACATCTTCAGCACCTTTGGAGGATATATTTAATGTCCATTAGCAAGAGAGCAATGACTAAACAGCTAACTTGGGAAACTCAGGAAGAGACCTAGCACTAGGTGGGATGCAGTCAAGCCATGATCTTATTTTTCTCAGCTGTAATTTGGAACATCAGATCTAATGTTTGACTCACTAGATGGTGCTTAAAATTAGGGAAACATTAGTGTTTCCATGATACTGATTTCCTGGGAATAGATAATATATTTTTAATCATGTGCATCATTTAGACTTTACATTAGATTTAGATTTCAGGCTTTTACCATGCTTTCTGTTGAAATCATTGCTATACTACAGCAGACAGCCTGCAACAAAAAAAAGAGTATTCAGAGATGAACTGCGAAAAAAGTTGACTTCCATGTTTGCAGTTATTTTTTTACCTATACAAAGATGAAAAATGGCCTGAATTGCAATGCCATGTTCAGTTTAATCTTGCAAGTAGGCCATCAGTTGATAAACACTTCAATTACCATTGTAAATTTTCCCAATTATATTTTAAGATTACAGGTTATAAAATTAGTGGTACAAGTAAAATTAGGCTCATTCATAACAAATGGCTTACTGTAAAATATTCATTACAAAAATCCAAAGTGGAGGATTTCTAAGCTACACTTTGTTCCAGAAGAAATCAGTGCAGTCTAGAGGACAGCAGAGCAAATATTTTAGATGCTTGATTAACATACCACATGAACAAATATAGCAAAAGTGACCCAAATGATGAACGTAATAGGAGTGATGTAGCATATAGATTTTTCAGAAACTACTAATCAGAAGGATCATATTGATTTAAGTTGTCTTGTAAAAATCATTGCACTACAGTCTGTACTTCATCCTTGAATAATCATTCACAATAGTATTTGGGTCACCCCATCTATTTAAAGCAAAGGATGTTTAGCCTGGGAAAGCAGTCTTTAGAAGCAAAACAGTAGGAGGGAGAAATTTGCTTGCAGCTAAAAGCAATGTCTGGTGAGATCATGCCTGTGTATATAACCAAAGGATAAAGTTACCAGCTTGGATGAGGTGGGCTTAGGCCATGAGGTTTCCATTTTGGCAGGGGAAAGATGGGGACACATGTGGCTTTAAGCACTGGCTGTGTGTGAAGGAGATGGAGGTGGCAGTGCATCTCCTGGCCTGTTGAAGGGGTCCTCAAATCCTCAGCACACCATGACCATCCACATGCCGTTTAGCAGGTGTCTGCATCCAGGGACAATGCTGAAAAGAAAAACTCTAAGAGCAAGCCTCCATCTGCCACTGGGAAGAAGAGGAGGTTTAGTGTGACCAGGATTCTGAGCAGGGATCCCAGCCAAAGCCTGCTGCAAGTCCACGTCTGCGAAGCCATGGCTGTGTGGCAGTTTTCTGTGATTTTGTGGAAAAATAGAGTGAAAGGAGGAAATAGCATTGGCACACCTGGGTTGGGGGTGCCACGTCCTCGCTGGATTATGCTAGCACTAACTACACAGATGTGAGAAAGCATCCTGTGTCACACTGGGAAAAGCCACATGAAATAGCAGTCTTTCAGTCAGCCGGTGCCTCATTTGTTCCCTCTGCCTTTTTTTCAGATTCCCTTTCCTTTGCCTCCCATGAAGACGGATGCTGTTACGACTTCCATTGCTCTCTCAGTGGGTTAGATGTGAACTCCCTGGTGAATAAAAAACAAGTTGGGAGAGTTTTTAACTTGGCTTCCCATTTCAGAGTGACTGCAGTGGGATGAGTCAGGCAATGCGGCTGCAGGATAACGAAGGTGAATGTGTCTTTTAACAAGCCCATTGCAGAGCAGATGTACTAATGGCCTTACCTTCAGAGACAAGGGCTGCTTGGGGTCTGTCTGCTCCTGGATAATCTGGTGGCATCAGAGGTTCTCTGCATCAAGACTTTGCTTTTCCTCCCCAGGTAGCCAGCATTGCCCATGCTGAAATGGGGGCAGAGAGGGACCTGTGTCTGCTGCCCAGCAGCACCTTTGCCCTGCATCCAGCTCAGGGCTGCTCAGAGACAGTGGTGCCTGCTGACTTTGCACAGTGAGGACATGCACAGCCCTAGCTAAAGCTGCTCGGCTCACAGGTCACTTCTACATGCGTGGAGGCCCTCTTGCTATAAATGGAACATTTCTGACCCCCCAAGAAACACTCCTGTCTCTCCTAGACCTTGCGACTGGTTGAACTGTGTTCCCAAACTTTATTTGCCTGGGTACCTCTAGTGGCAAAAGCTGCAGCTTCAAGCTGGGTGTGCCAACAGTTGGAGAGCTGGGTCTTTCCTTTCTGTCCGCAGTTGGATACACCCAGGAGCTTCCAGCTACGCCTCCACTGCAGACAGCTCAGTCCACCCTGACATGGTTTCAGTGGTTCTAGTGATACATGTATCCAGTAAAACAGCCAATACAGCATAAGCAAATGGGGACTGGCTCCCGGTGTTGCAATGGACTCTTAATGCATTTACTTGTAATTAGAGATGGAATCTGGCTTTACAGAGCTCTGGGACCACAGAAGAGAAAACACAGATGACATTTTCTTCTATTGGGACACCATATAGATGAAGTAAAGCTGCAGACTGCAGAGCTCGCTCTGTAATCAAGATGCTTTTCACATATGCTGGTTACGATTCAGCTCTTCCATCCTCTTCCATTCCCTAACTCACGTTCAGGTAAATGTTAAGATGTAGACTGTAGCTTAGCAAAGTAAAGGTTACAGTGTAATCAGCTGCTGTTAGCACTGTTACTCTATGAGATAATGAGAGCCTGATGTCCACACTCAGCTGATCACTAAGTGTGCCTAGAATCTGAACACTACATCATCATCATTGTCATCATTGTTAGCAGCAGCAGCATGTTACCCGGTGATTCAGACTATGTCCCTCCATGATCTGCAACTCTCAGGCTTACCTTGGAACTGAAAATGTTGCACCGGTACCTGCTAATCCTATTTCATTTGCTCACAAGCACTCAGGTACCAGAGTGCAAGAGATAGCTAAGGAATAGAACCCAAGCCCTCACACCAGGTGAAGTGCAGCTGGAATGCATTGCATGTGCTGAAGGATGGAGGATGGATGTCAAACAACCAAGTTTGTAGAGGGCTTTTTGTCTTAATGACTTCTGACTGAATAAAGCCACATTGGACTATGGCAAAGGCATTGATGGGTTGCGTTTTATTCACCCTCCTAAGCTTCATGAGTTCCTGAATGGTATGTGGCTAGCAAGCCTCACCAATCATTTATCAGGCTGAGCTCAGAAACAGTCCATAGTAGTATAAGGTACTGGTGGCCCTGGTCACCGAACAGGGAAAGACATCTTCCTTCACACTAGACACAGTCTCTAAATCCACTCCTGGAAGAAGCTTCTAGGGTAGTTACAGGAACTGGACTGCATATGTCAAGTTTTCTTCCCCAAGTCAGAGACTCTGCAGCCCATGGCTTCAGTCGTCTCCCCTCTTTCCCTCGTATGAGCTGGATGTATATAGGGCATGCATAAAAGCTGTGGGTAGTGATGAGCCAAACCCCTCATCCCTAAGGCACTCTAAGAACTAATGTACTGTGAGCTCATTCTTATTAATTTTTACTTTAGAGTTCGTGTGCCAGCAACAATGCAAATACTGACTTTGTCATGGAAGTGCAAGGGCTTGCCTGCCCAGAAAAAAACCACGTTGTCTACTTAAACTAGCTTAAAGCACTGTAGAGATACTGGCTTCTATTTCAGCAACTTTATTTTGGTCTTATCTGCCTAGGTTAAGGATTGACACAAGTGACTCTCGAAGAGAGTGAACATAGCCCATGCTCTGACCCCTAGCAGCATGTGGCTGGCATTACAGTGCAGCATCACTTTCTTGGTACAGTTGTGTCATGATTCAACCCCAGCCAACAACTAAGCCCCATCCAGCCACTCACTCACTCACAACCCCCCCCTCCCCAGCCCCTCCCCGGTAGAATGGATGAGAGAAATCAAAGACTAAAAGTGAGAAAACTCATTGGCTGAGAAAGACAGCTTAATAGGTAAAGCAAAAGCCATGTGTGCAAGCAAAGCAAAACAAGGAATTCATTCACCACATCCTTGGCAGGCAGGTGTTCAGCCATCCCCAGGAAAGCAAGGCTCCATCACACGTAACAGTAATTTGTGAAAAAAACCGACCATCACTCCAAACATCCCCCGTTTCTTCTTCTTCCCCCATCTTATATGCTGAGCATGACATTATATACTATGGAATATCCCTTTGGTCAGTTGGGGTCAGCTGTCCCAGCTTTGTCCCCTCCCAGCTTCTTGTATACCCCCAGCCTATTTTCTGATGGGGTGGATGTGTAAGTGCTGCTCAGCAGTAACTAAACCATCCCGGTGTTATCAACACTGTTTTAGCACAAATCCAAAACATAGCCCAATACTGGCTACTGTGAAGAGAATTAACTCTATTCCAGCCAAAACCAGCACAAACAGCAGAGTTTTCAGGTAACTCTGGATTTTGCCTGAAGTACAAAAGTCATTGCTGTATGTTAGCTTTTCTGTCACACCACAGAAATGAAATTGTAGATGGGTAAAGCAAAAGCATAGGGCAGATGGACCTGAAACCAGTGAAACCTTTTGGAGGGAAACATAAAGTTTGAAACACCTAAAAGCAAACCCCCTTCCCAATACTGCAAAGTTTTATCTGTTCATTGGTCTCTGTCATGGCCCATCTCTCAAGGGCACTAGGTGTCTCTCAGCAAAACCATGGGATTTGTCTGACATTAGAAGTCAGCAGCCCTTGGATGGGCCAATCCAGCCTTGCTGAGGTACCAAGCAATGCACCTGGGGTAAGCACATGATTCCTGGGAGACACAAGTCATCCAGAAATGCTCTTTCAGGTGGACTGGCAAAACTCCTCCTGCAGTGAAGACACTTTGGGGTGAGGGTAGGGAATATGCTTCAGCAGGATGCTGTGCTCCTTCCAGAAATTCAGAGTCCTCACATACACAAAACTAGTCCTGTTGCATGCTCCTCCCCTGTTCAAGGAGGCAGCACTGATGTCAAGGAACCTCCTCTGATCCTGACAGTGGTCATGTCAAAGGGGAGGATGCTACTGAGAGCCGCAGTTAAATGAGAAATGTAGTTAAATAGAGCTACCATACAATGGTGTATATAGTATATCTTACCTTTGAAAGGGAGGAGAGATAAAAAACAAATGTAGATACTTCAGATTCTTTAAAATTACAAGTAATGGCATTACCAGTACTTCATGGAGGTCATCCAATGACAACAATACAGTAGTTTAGGCCAACATTGACCATCTTGACAGGGTACAGCTATGACTTCCCGAACTTTTGGCCTCTTCCAGTCTTCATCTTCACTGAACTATAGTCCGAGAAGTAAGTTACCACAAAGGAAATTTTCTTAATTTGCACTATGTCAAATGTGGCCAGAGGAAACCTCATTTTAAAATGTAAGTAGGTTTATATATCTAAAGAAGTAGATAATCTCTCTGCCTACACCTTCCTTTAGCTCACAGTAATATATGAATGTGCCTATGACCCTGCTAAAAAAAAAAAAAAAAGAAAGTAAAAATTGATATGATAGCTTCACAAACTAGGCCTGAGGCAGACTTCCAGCCCATCGCTATGCAGAGAGCTACACTGCACTTTCAGTACACTAGCTAAGCCGAAGCTTTTAAAAAGATAGGTTGCATTAAGTATATTCTTCCACACTTCCCAATATCAGCACCCTAACATCATTTCCAGAGCTGAATGATTACACTCCCTTGAAAATAAAACACTCAGGTTCTGGAGATGCCTTGAAATAGCCATATCCACTTACTTCTGAAACTCACCAGCTATATGTGGAAACAAGCAATCTATGCAAACAGACTGCACACTCCTGTATTTCTACTGCTCCTGACTATGGTTATGTAAGTAGAAACAGTAAAAATAAAATTACAAAAATCGCCATGCAAATCACCCATCCATTCTTCTCCAAGCAGGTTTATTTGCCTTTGACAAAATCAAACAGCTGTTAAAAGTCTGTCAGATCTTCTGCAGTGGGGTATATTTTGCAATTTTCTTCAAATGAGCTTTGTGATCTACTAACTATTTTCCAGTTAAAAGCTTACGAGTTTTATGGAAAAAGGGGCTGATTTTGATTCCTTTGAAGCCAATAGGAATTTTGCCATCAGCTCTGGTATAAGCAGAAATGCAATATTCTTAGCATAGAGAAGTTTTAGGGGGTAAAGTATTTGTCTTAGCTTAATTTTTCAGCCTTATATACCAGCTTTCTCAGCTGATATGCAGGGTATATTCAGCTCCCAATGGTCCTGTTGGAATAAATGTATGAAAGATCAGACCCTTTACAACTAAGCCCCTTATCTGCTATAGAAGAGAGCCTGTTAAGTTTCTACCTACAGCATGTTCTTTTTAATAGGCTAACTCTTGATGTGTAGACATTACATCAGCGGTCTGTATGGGGTGAGAAGGCCCTAGTGAGCAAGGCTGGAGAAGGGGAGCAATAATCTCTGCTCAGTCTCTCCCATGTTGCAGCCTTCACTGACACTTTAGGGAGCCGAGTCTTCAGCCACCAGAGCTGCATGGCTGCCCTTGCTGTCGCTACCACTGATTCCACTTGGGTTACTTCTGGAGCAGATAGGCTTACAGGATTGTTTCCTATTGCTTTACCCTTTGGAAAAGTCTTCATTATACGAGAAAAAGGTTTTTTTTTTTTTTTTTTTTTTTTTCTTTTTTTTTTTTGTTTCTGTTAGGCAGGTAGGGCATTCTCCTAATCTTCCTCATAGTTTCAGGAAAGAGTTACTGGAGAAAATACCACATTTCCACAGCCTCCAGAATTACAGCACATTACCACAACCTCCAGAAAAGAGGTACTACAGATAACCTAAGGTCCTATAGGGCCATTTGTGGGTTCCCATATATCAAAATTCTCAACTGCAAAGGTGAACAGACAGAATAAATAGGCATCACTAAGATTATCAGGAAAAAAGTGTTCAGGGCATTTTCAGAGGCAGAAACAGTAGTTAGAGATCAGGGTCCCTTCAGGCAACTAAACAATCCTAATGGTCATTGCCCCTCATGACAATGTCCCTCCTACTTACTGAAATGCAGTGATTCTGTTATCAAGGTGACACCAAACTCTCCAATTTGGTTCAGGATGGTGTTGTGTGCGACTGGGCACTTTAGAAAGGCTCAGAAAGTGCTGACAACTGCCCTCCCATGAGGCCACTGCTGTCAGTCACTGCTGTCAATAAATCATGTTGCTCTTAATTGTCAGGGTTTCTCTTAGGAACAAATATTTACCACCTTCAGGTTTGCACAGTCTTCTAAAGGTCGCAGATGCTAGCTCCAAGGGGAGCCAAGCTATTCAACCTTAAACTATTTACCATTGGCTGCCTGTGCAATCCTGCACTGCCATAAAAGCAGACCTCACTATGAGACTTATCTGTAAGGATGGAGGAGTAAAGTTCTCCTCTTGGCCCATTTCAGCACTTTGTTTTTAAAAACTTATCCATTCAGTGATGGAAATGGACACCTTCATTCATTCTGCTTATCCTTTGGATGTGGTTGATGTGTTGAGTGCTAATGGTCTGCTGGGAAGTTAGAATTACTTTCTTATATAATAAATCTGGATGGAGAGGAAACAAAAGGATTTTATTGGGATTGTTATTGGTGGTGAAAGTTTGTATTATGAAAAAAAAGTCCAGATTTTCCAGATCTATTATAACCCTTTTATGTCTACTTCACAGCTATATGTGGTAACCTGTGGCTCAAGACAAGCTTCAACTCATCTCAGCTACTAGCTTCATCTCAACTTCCTAAGACTAATTAGACAAGAAGTACTCTCTTCTTATACATACATTTCATTTCATTGTAACCAAAAATCCCAATCAGGAGAATTGCTGGGGAACTTATTATCAAATTTTGTGCCCTGAATCTTTTCATGCTGACTCTTTTCATTTGAACTACATAATTTCCCATGACATCAATCACATGCATACTCATCTGAGCTACTTGCCTGTGAAGGCAATAAATGGTGTGCTAAGCTACACCCTCTGACTGGTGCAGTGGCTTGGGGTTTGTCTTTTAAACTTTTAGTTATTTCTCCTCTTCCTTTTCTGCCTTGCTTTGGTTTTGGTCTATATAGGCATTAGAGAAAGTGAAACATCACATGACTGGGAGCAACTAGTTCATCTTCTGACCTGGATCCTTTAGCTCTTGCTTAGGTTCAACAAGAACCAGCTCACTTTCTTTTAAGGCTCATTATTTTTGTCATCTGACCTAGAAGAATCACAAGACACCAAGGTCCCCACTTAAAAGCTCATTGCATGCAGGTTAATCATGCCTTGGAAAATATACTGATGGAAATTCCCTAGGTAGGAAATTGATAGGATTGACATAATTTTCTAATTTGATTGCTCTGCTCAATGTTGTATGTTTCCTGCACAGGCAGCACATGTAATATCACACATATATGTTACATTTATGCAGGCAAATAATATCAGCTTTAAATTAATATCAGCTTTCTAACAGTAAAGATAACAAAATGCTAGGATCAGTTGCCTAGGGGGGTTGTAGGGTTGCCATCATGGATGGATCTTTAATCTGTGCTATAAAGAATATATTCTGTACAAATCTGCCTGGAATTAGGCAAGTATCGTTGCTTGGTCTTGAAGACAAGGAGAGGGATTAGATGGTCTTTTGACTCCCTCTGAGGGCTGTGCTCTAGGATCTTCTGCCCATAATAAGCCTTCAATCACAAAGTCCTCTAAACTATGAGTTGTGCGTCTTTCCAGGCTTTAGTGATTCACACAAGTGATTTTCTAAATAGAGACACTTCACTGAAAAACAAAAGCCTTAAATAGGAAAAAGCCTGGGATGCATGCTGGTGTGTGATGTTTTAGAGACAGTGTAATTGCTCTGTTTGGAAAATTTACTGAGCATATCAGTAAACAGAAAATGTACAGGACAAAGGGCATGCAAAGTGTTTGCCTGAAAGCACTGCCTCTCTTCACATGAAGAGCCATTGGAAGGTCATTTGCCCAACATCGCTGCTGTTTAAAAAGCTGCTCCCCAGGGATGTCATGACTTGAGCACTTCTGCTGAGATCAATCTGTAAAGAACAGATTTTTGACAACTGACTGGAGTAGTACGGAAATGAACACCACCACCACCACTGTCAGGGTTATTTTTTCTTTTTATTTTTTTCCCTGCCTCACATAAAGACAAATAAAGTAGGCAGCTTTCTATCTTAGATGAAATTGATAGAGTAGAAATGGTTCTTGTTCTGGGCATTAGGAATTTGCGTTTCTGGATGTCACTTTCCTTTGTTTTCCCTTGAAGAGAAGGAGTTGTGTAAAATACCAGTAAACCAAAAAAAATCAGTAAGCAAGACTTTAACGACAGCCATGTTCTTCTACCTGATTCATCCTGTCCCATAGCCATTCAATACAGGTGCAGGAGAGACAAGAGTTGGAAGCTGCTCTTGGTAAAGATTTGCTGGGCAATGCGACACCAGTATAAATGCTGGGACACAGCAAGACATAATAAGGAATAATGCCTCCACATCAACATACACGTGCATTTCCTGAAATAACTGCACCATCTTGCAATGCAAAATCACTTCCCCAATATGCTGGTTCACTTGCTGCTCAAGAAGTCCAGAATGACTTTGCAGTGGAAACCACAGCCAAACTAAAGAAGCTCTTGGAAGGCTGAGATAGTTCCTGCTTTGTGGGGAAGGACTAGAAATTCTGGCACCCAGGCTGCTTCCCCACAGATGTGAGGAGCTCCCTGCAGGACAACAGGGTAGGAAGCCTTGACCAAGCAGGCTGGATGTGGATGACCATGGGAGAGACCGGGCTGGTAGACCCCAGCTACTGCTGGAGGGAAGCAGGGGGGAAGGAGAGGCTCCCAGTCCTCCTCCCCTGCCACCCTGGCCTGCTGTCACCCCAGTGGGATGGGGTTTGGGAGTCTCTAGTCCCACCTGATGCCTTTGTGATTTACACTCTTGCTCAGATTCCTGGGGAAAGAGGGCTTGAGGCCCTTTTCCAGGTGAGCATTGGTGAGCCATGGGCTTTTTACATGAACTACCAATTCAGGAAATGAAGTTCACTCTTCTCCAGGGTACAGGATGTTGTTCATCTTTTTTCTCCCCCTGCCACCTATGCTCTTCTGAGTGTCTTTTTTTCTCCCTGATTCTCTGAGGCTGAAGGTAAAAGAGACTGTTGGTGCAAACCACCATAGCTTCAGCAACATAGAATCATAGAATGTATTGGGTTGGAAGGGACCTCTAAAGGCCATCTAGTCCAGCCCCCCTACAATAAGCAGGGACATCTCTAACTAGGTCAGGTTGCTCAGAGCCCTATCAAGACTGACCGTGAATGACTCCAGGGATGGGTCTTCCACCACCTCTCTGGGCAACCTGTTCCAGTGTTCAACCATCCTCATATTAAAGAACATCTTCCTAATGTTTAACCTAAATCTACCCTTTTCTGGCTTAAAACTGTTACCCCTTGTCCTGTTGCTACAGACCTTGAAGAAAAGATCTCCTCCTGCCTTCTTATAGGCCCCTTTCAGGTATTAGAATGTTGCTATAAGGTCTTCCTGGAGCCTTCTCTTCTCCAGGCTGAACAACCCCAACTCTCTCAGCCTCTCTTCATAGTAGAGGTGCTCCAGCCCCCTGATCGTTTTTGTGGCTCTCCTCTGGACATGCTCCAACAGGTCCACATCCTTCTTGTGCTGGGAGTCCTAGAGCTGGACACAGTACTCTAGGTGAGGTCTCACCAGGGCAGAGTAGAGGGGCAGAATCACCTCTCTTGAACATGGATGGTGTGGTGCCACGCTACACCAGCAGATGACCTGGCCCTTGGTTTTAGGCCAGCAACATGACTTGTCAGACTTGTGATGAAGGCAGAGCATGTTCTTCTCCTCTCAAAGGCTAGAGAAGAGCCTAGATGTCCCATTTATGTCACAACAACTACACAACTTTGATGCTGACTGAATTTTCTCAACCATGTGGTGCTATTTAGTGTCATTTTCCTGATCTCTGCAAAGCTCTCCCACATCACATTGCCCCACTTGATAGTATCAGCGCAAGGATGGTCAGTGGCATTTTACTGGAGAAACAGGCAAAGCAGGGAATTAAGATGCGACCTCATTCAGAGGCATTAGTGACTGAGTCACTGGGATGTCATTCAGGCATGAGGACAGCCTGTGAAGGCTTTCAGATCACATGCGTGCATGACATTTAGAAGAGGTGGGTGACCTCATGGGAGATTATCTGAAAGCTCTAAACTGTCCATAGAAAGTGGCACTGGAGGATTTAATATACCCTCACTAACCTTCTGCAGTAAAAATGGAGGATGAGTGCATGGATGTGCATGCAGGAAGTATGCAAGAAGCATTGAGAACATTGTGAAAGCCAGAGGGCTGGTAAACCATACCCCAGCTCCAGTGACATGTGGCTGTCATGGAAAGAAGGAGAAGGAGGGCACTATGTGTTTCACAGGGCAGATGTGTGTATGCGTTTGCTACTTGACTGTGTGGTAAGACAGTTAAGAATTTGTGATCTTTTTCTAGTTTCTGTAGGAAAACAAAAATTTGGATATTCTCCTGACCCTCCTAATTCTAGATACGGCCACCAGGACAGGGCTAGCCTTGGCAGCAATTGTGATGGCAACCAGCAACACTGAGAAGTAGAGTCCTAATTTTTCAACACCCCCCCAGCTTCTTCCATTGCCCATGCTGCATCTCCAAATCAACCTCTCAGCACACACCAAGACTGTTCGCTGGGAGCAAGGAGCAAGGTAATTTTCTTGAGTTCAGTAACAGTAAGGATCCAAGGGGCCTTGAAAAGTCTCCTCAAGTCTTTGGCCTTCCTCTAAGCATTTATCTGTCATGTGTCAGCCCAGTGTCCCTGCTTAGCTACCTCTTGGAAAATTTGGGCAGGAGGAAAGAAGTGGTATGGCAGCAGGGATCTTGGTAGCCCTGAAATCACTCTTGGTCCCCGACTTGTTTTGCAAAGCAGAAATCTACACTTATGCCCTTCTCTGCGTCTCCCCTGCACCTTCCCCATGTCAGTCTTTAGGAGTCCACCCCACTTGCATTATCCTCCTACATCTACTCATATGGATTCTTCTCACACCCAAGGAAGCATGTGAATCCTTGCCCCTTGTGTCCAAACTTGCCTCACATGGTCAACACCTATGTGCTACAAAGGATAGAAAATACTGTGCTGTGCCATTACAATGTCTAATTCAGTTGCATGGTGACTTCTGCATTTCTGCTCAGGCCAGGGCCTGGACTATAAGTCTCTCAATAGACAGAAGAACTGTTAAGACCCATTCTGACCCTGCAAATGATCAGCTAGGAAAGTTGTAAGTATAAGATGAAGAACTGTATTAGGTGAATATTCTCAATAGAAACTATTGCAGTACCTGTAAAAAAACCCACTTATTAAAAATGCAGCATCTATAAGAAAGACAAATCTAATTCCAGTTTCACTAAAAATAAAGCAAAGGATTAGGTCAGTTTTCACAGCACTACACCCAGACAAAACCAAATGTAATTAGTTACCAGACAAGATTTACCAACCACTGGTACATATGAAACCCACCATTGGTATCAGGCCCAGAACATGGTGACTTTGCTACTGCACCTGTATTTAGTCAGCAGTCTTCTGTAGGATATCTTTGAAAACATCTACTTCATAGTTACTGCAAACAAATGTAGTGGGAAGTGTATATAACAGATAAACAGATGTGCTTATTTTATAAATGGTTTTAGACGGCTTCCAAAGACACAGGAAAAATGCATTTTATCAAGTTTGACTGATCTTATACCCAACCCTTAGTTTTTTGTCTCCAGAGAACTGTTTTATCTTAGGGCATTTCAGGGCTGAAAAACTAGCTTTAGGAGGAGTTTCCTTTGTAATTATTCATGCACCAGCAGAACTAGGCAGCTCGTATACCAAAATTAGGAATTTTTTGCCAAGCACATTACTTAATCTGCTTCATTCACAAAGCAGAAACTTATTCAAATTACATGTGCACACATTAGAGAAACCAGGATTTAGTCACAAGGGCAAAAGAAAATTGTTTCAATATTCTAGCCCTAAAGCTATTACCAAGAAAAATACAACTATTTTCCTAGGACAGCCTTCTCTGATTCTTCTGTCTCAACATCAATTTTTTATAATACAAAATGGCCAAAGTGCCAGATTTTTATTACAATTTCCCATAAATAATTTACAGACTGCATGGAACAAGAGATAAATACAAGAGCCATCTTTATCACCCTTGTGATTGCACTGTGCACAGTCTTGGTAAGATGCCACTGAACTCAATGGTCTCCATCTCAAGACTTTGATTTTGGGAATTCATGTCCATAAACACAGTTGCATGTAACTACAAATGTTTTGCTGTTACAGTAAGTAAAGTAGTACTGTGGGGCCTTGCTTTTACTACTAAAAATACTAGCTTACACTATCAGAGAAAATGCAAAACAGCTGGTTTAGTTCTATAATCCACGTTAGACATAAAGCCAAGTTTCCAGAGTTTTAAGGTGAGTGACACTATTTGTCTTAGAAATGCAGAAGCATTATAATCTTTTAATTGAATATTATTAAAACAGAGTAATCAATTAAAATACATTCAAACTCACCAAAAGCTTTCATGTAACAGTAATTATTATTTTAGCTCTACCTTTATCTTTACCTCTGAGATAAATGGTTTTGTATTCTTCTGTGCAGATGATCAGAGAAATCATTAGAGCATGTTTTTATTCAGTGGACAACAGAAGTGTATCCTCAAACGTGTCAGAGTCGTGGTGTCTCATTAGGCTAAATCCTTTGCCACGGGCACAGTATGATAACTGTTTTTGTTTTTCTAACAGAATGTGTCTACATCACATCATTGAGCAGTTTCTCAGAAAAATATATTCAGTTAGATCAAAGAAGTCTCTCTTTTGACATTTAGACAAAAAAAGTTACAGTGCAGAGCACTGGGTAGGAAGTTGACAAAGGAAACTCTTCCTCCACCTTACAGGCACAGAGCTAACTAATGCCAGGGCAACACTATACTTTTGATTTACTGTCACACCAGCATCATATGGAGAGCAGAGCATAAGGATGGCATCAAAATCCAGCTATTTTGCCTTATTTCGTGGGCTTCTCATTAAGCAGGTTAGAAGCTGTCGGGTAAAGGGGAGTTTCTCTCTCTATGGTTCAGTTATGATAACTATTTCTTTTGCTGCAACAATTCCTCTGGTTTCACTGCCTAGGGGTGGTCATGTACCATCTCGTTAGTGAGATGTTAATAGATAGCTGTTAGTAAGTTTGGCTTATATCAACAAAGACTGGCCCGTAACTACATGAAATAGGCATGATTTTAGCATGATCTGTTATGTATTTCTTTGCTCATCCTTCACTGTGAGACCTCAATCTTTCCCTAAATTTGTGCCAAAATCTAACATACAGGGGGGCAAAATTTTCAGTGCTAGAAGTAATAGGCTGCAGAGTTGCTTGGGGCATTTTTCACATTCAGACCCTTTCCTAAGACTTAGATGAAAACTTACATACTAGCACATGCTAGTTCAGACCAGTTGTTAACATTTTGCTAGCTGAGACATAGAGAGCCTTCATAGCCTCCTTTTTTTCTAGTATTTACTTGCTAATTTTATACTTTCATTAAAATTCCTTCTAGTGCTAAGACCTAACTCAGAGTCTTCACTGATCCTCACAACCCATACCTGTCAGCCTCAAGATGGTTTAAAATTCTATATATTTTGAAATTTCATTTTAAATAAAAATGAAGCTGAGAAAAAATATTTTTTGCCTCTGCCTAGCCCCTCCCCATCATGAAAATGTTTCAGTGGCCACTGGTGGTGGTACTCATCCATTTGGGAGCAAGGAGTTGAAATCTGGCAAAAGAAGCACATATCTATGTCAGGGATGTTTTTTTTTTTTCTTTCACTTATTTAGATGTGATGACTGGGATGTGGTCCTAGCTCTTCCCTGGAATTTCCACTATGAAGTTTCCTAACTGTGAAAGGAGTGGAAAAAATGTGGCTTTACCTTTCTGAAGTTCTCTGAAATGAGTATGTTTAAAGTGAGTAAAGAATAATAAAAGCAGAGACCCTGACTCATCTCACCTTCAACATGCTTTCGGCTCAAGGGATTGTGTGTTTTCTCCTCTTTTTACTGCTTCCAAACTGGTAGGAACAATGCAGTCCAATATCAGTGACTGATGATGCAGTGTGGAGGAAAAATGTTCATTTTTTTATTGAATAGACAGATTAATCTTGTCAGTATGTAAATGAAAGGTGCTCGTGATGCATTCTGCCTCTTGACACTTTCATTTCAACCTGTCTTTTGGGGATGTTGGCCTCCAAGGAATATATTAAGGGAAGTCAGCCATTAGCATATAAGGATGAAGCAGGATAGTAAGCAATCTTAGTATTGCATATTGAAAGCAAAAAATACAAGCACGTCTTTTTAATTGAGCTGCAGCAAGTAGGGCTTCTTTCTAATTTCCTGTACAAGGCCATGCAAATATATACAATAACTGAAAATACAAAAATATTGCCAGTTATTTTTTGTGTTGTCTGATGGAGCAAACAAGAATTAACTGGATGTCACTGTCAGTAAGACTCATCTTGAAATATGTTTTCTAACCAGAATAATTTATTTTAATTGAATAAACAAGAGCCAGGCAGAGTTTCAGAGCATGTAGTATAGTTTCAATCAACAGTAGAAGGGTATTATTACAAAACAGCTCCTCTTATTCCTTCACAGTAAATAACACAAGAAAGACCAAGGAGACACAGTGTATTAAATTTCTCTAACAATAAGATCTCATTTCCAAAAATAGAATATGCATTGAATGGTCTTCATGTATGCACAGTCCATATAAAAGAGGTATCACGGATTAATCATCTTATGTAACAGTTGGTGTGATCGTACACAACTTTTGCTATGCATCAGTATTTCAAGTCCCCTTTTTATTTGGGTTTTTAAAGATAGTGATCCTTCAACCTATATTCAGGAACAGGTTCCATCAAGGCTGGAGGACCTGCTTATCTGAATAAAGGTTGCAGGTTTTATGTCAGCTACCTCACATCCTGTGTTTTCATTGTATAAAGAAAAGGTGATGCATAAATGTCAGAACACCAGTGCATTTCAGATTCTGAAGAAAAAGAAACACTTTGGCTCTACAAAAAAGAAGAATTTAGCTAAACTTGCCAGAAAGACCATCCCTTTTATTATTTTCATTTCCTTTATTACACATAATACATGATTCCTATTCTATAACCAGGAGTACACAGCAGGAAATTAGACGTTACATTCCTCATTTATTCTGCACTTTGTCAAATCATTTTAAGACAAATCTGTCCATAGTGATTTTTTTTCCAAAAGGAAAGAAACCAGATTAATTGCAAATAATGCTTAAAAAATCCCGGTCTTTATTCTACTTTTGCTCTAACTCCAAATTATACTATTCCTCGTTTTCAGGTCAAAATCATTCCTGAATATATACACATTCATTGCTAGTTTCTGTGTTCTGTTTTATTTCAGCAGTACTTTTCTGTGTTAAACAAAACAGACAACAAGAAAGTGTCAATATAAATGTACAAAGAAGATGCTTCCTATGGGGTATTGCAGAGTTAGGAAGTTCATGGTCTTCATACAAATATATAAAATACTTCAAATTTTCTCCATTCATTGGAATCCATTCAGTTTCTCTTGTCAGACCTGTGTGACAAATACAAGACCAGAAATTACTAATTTATCAGTGCACTCAGGTATTTTGAGAGCATGCAGAAAAGTACCTGTAAATTGTGAGAGTGAGCATATTCCCCACACCTGCAATTTTGCTTTCACTGTGTGTACTTGTTTACCCTCAAGCTTGGGGAATACAGAGTGGGTGTGAAACAAATCTTTCTGATCCACTAGCTTTTTCCGCCCACACTTTAAATCTCAGTCTGATGAAACTTCATGACCCTGCTAAAAGCTCAGGCCTTTAGATCCTTGCATTTTTCAGGCAGTGCATGGGGGACTCCTGAGCTACTCCTGCCCTCAGGTGAGAAGGGTTCAGCCCTATACAGAACCCGGGACTCATCCCAAAGGAAGTCCTGGCACTGATTCGGCAGGTAAAGGTGGCAAATCCTGCCATGTGGCATAGCAGTATGGCCCCTGCTGCAGGTAGTAGGGATGCATCAATTGGATAAAAATCAAAATAGTATGTAATTTTACCAATAAGTACTATTTACTGGTATATACATATATTTATATGCATATAAACAGTTGGACTTGATGATCTTGAAGGTATCTTCCAACCAGAACAATACTGTGATTCCATGATTTTATGCATTTATTTTATTTTTTTTTCAGATGCTTTGATTATCCTCTTCTCTTGCTTTCTCTGTTCTGGCCCTTAGAGTCCTCAGTGGTAATGAGTCTCTGTCTTCTGTGCAAACTGAACAGACCCAGGGATTTTCAGCCTCTCTTCTTTTGGTAGTATATCTGTTCCCATAACTATTTTTGTCACACCTCCACTCCTCCCCTATTTCTGCTCTAATTTTCATGACTGACCAGCACTGAAGACGGTATTCTAGGCATGGTAGCACAGTATTTTCTGTGGTGCTTGTATAAGTTTATTTACTTATGTAAAGTAAGGTAAAGGTGGGGGAATGATGAGTAATTGCTATTGATCTGTTTGCAGTGACTCTTTCCTGCACAGTCACAGGTAATTTGAAGCCCACCACAGGGTCAATTCCTGTTCTCTTTGAAGTTAAGAGATACTGGTGGTTGCTATTGATATTGGTGGCTCCAGACAGCTCAATACTAAGGAAAACAGATTTTGCGATTAACTTTCAAAAGTTCAAGACACTAACTTTCTCAGCATATATGTTTAATGCTAAGCACGTATGTTTAATCAGCTGAGATATAAGTATCTGAGTTGGAGGAATACCTCTATTTGTGGTAATTTTTTTTGAACTCATGAACCTTTAACACATGCTTAGAAGTAGAGAAAAAGCCACAGGACAGAGAAAAAAATTACACCTTCTGTGTTTTATGATGTGTTACATAGAGTGAGTTTTTGCTGTGCTCCTCAATGTGCGTAGGCTGTACACATTTGAACAAATATTGGAGGGACATTCAAAAGGCTGGAATGGCTTAGCTTTCAGAAGAAATACTTCTCTGGAGAAAAGAGGTGCTATTATGAGAAACACTGTATGGCTTACAGTACCTGCTGGAAAGTGTTGGCAACTTTTGAATAAAGAAGTCAAAAGTTAATTAACTGGACTTGCAAAAAAGTGAGGGGGTGTCATTGTCCACAGGAAAGAGGTCATAAAACCACACATAGTGCTACTAAGGTGTTCTGTGGCCATAAGCAATCAAACAACATAATCATTTTTTAGCCTGATTCAGTAAGGTAATGTACTGTTTTGTTTCAGCTGAAATTTCCTTCCAGTCAGGTAATTTTAGGTACTGTCTTCCTGATCTCAAAAAACAAAATCCAGCTTTAAGGCTGTATTTGATGCCTCCCCAGGACATGCATGCACGTGTAATCCTGTCCTCTATAATTACCACCTGCCTACACACACTCTCCGTGTATTTCAGTCGCATATTCTCCGTTCTCTTTAAAACTGTTCTGTGCCTGTTTCTGAGTATCACAAAGTGTCTGTTTTCCAGTGGTGGGTGGATAAAACATTGCTGGCTGTGATTAAATTCAAGTACTCAAGTCCCAGATCAGGAGAGAGAGTGTGCAGAGCACAGCAGGCACATCTGAGCATAATGTGGTCCTCAGTGTCACAAGAGTTTTCTGATCCTTCTGCTGAAACAGGCCAGCGTCAGGTTCTGCCTCCAAACACATTGTGGGCAGCTTTGTGGCATGAAGGACTGCTGTAATTTAGCATTCTGGTTTCCAGGATTATATGATATTTTTTTTGCACCTTTCTAGCAGATTCAGCACCTTAGATGGTAAGGCTGTTTCCTGCAGGTGTCATCCTGGAGGAGACATCTGCTCTGCGTGGGAGCTCCATGCTTATCCTCTCCAAGTAGTTTAGCCTTTTCTTATTTCCTGAGCTCCCTAGTACCAGCCATCTTGTGCTGCGCACACCAAGCCTCCAGGGATCTTGGTGATAAGGGTACAAAGAAGACAGAGCCAGACTTTCCTCAGTGGTGCCCAGTGACAGGACAGGAGAAAACAGGCACAAATTGAAATACAGGGAACTTCATCTAAACAGGAAACAAAACATCTTTTACTGTCTGGGTGGTTAAACACTGGCACAGGCTGCCCAGAGAGGTTGTAGAGTCTCCACTGTTAGAGATACTCAAAACTCAACAGGACAAGGCCCTGAGGAATTATCCTGTCCTGAGCAGGGGGTTGGACTGTATGGTCTCCAAAGGTGCTCTCAAGCTTCAGACAGCCTATGAGTCTGGGAAGAGCTGTCCTCCACTCACGAGGACCAGGGTGGATTTGTGGGCCAGGTGCAAGGTCCCTGCTTGCCCCTGCTTTGCTGTGGAATGCTCAGTGAGTTTGCAAACTAAACCAACAAGGTGTTATATACTGTATGACTGTTCTGATAATAATCCAAGTAATCTGGCTGTTGAGATTACTTTTAGCCACATGCTCTATTTCTTCAAACACTCCTTTGTCCTTCCTTTATTTTCTCCTATATCATAGAATCATAGAATCATAGAATGGTTTGGGTTGGAAGGGACCTTAAAGGTCATCTAGTTCCAACCCCCCTGCCATGGGCAGGGCCACCTCCCACTAGACCAGGTTATGCAAGGCCCCATCCAACCTGGCCTTGAACACATCCGGTGAACATATCCCAGACCTTTGATATCCAGCTCCCACTGAAATCAGTATTAATATCACTTCATAGCTTTATGACCTCAGGGCTGAAAGGTCCCTGCTGGCACCATATCCAATTGAGCCCAGCAAGTACCTCTCTCCTTCCCCCTCGCATGGCACAGGACTCTCCTTAGGTAGTGGATTCATCGAAAGATCTGCTGTCTCCAGTTCTCCAAGTCACAACTGAGACATAGCGGCTCTAGTTAAAGGAAACCCAGTCTTCTAGGAGGCCCTACACCTACAAGACCAGCTAATTAGCAGAAGGCCCAAAAAATATACTATAGCACCCAAGAACCCTACCACTTGCCATTCCAACACAGGAGCAACTAAATTTCCATGATGAGGAAGTGCTCAGGTGCTGAGAAAAATCAAGCCTACTGTTCTCAAATTTTGTCTAAAGCACACTGCTTGCAAGCAGTGCTATTTTAACACCTGCTAATAATATTATCTTTCTCTCAGGTGCACTCTCTGCTCTCTGGTTGCTTATAATTGCTACCTGAACTCCCTCTGCAGTGAGTGGACCCACTATTATCTCCCCGTGATGCTCCAATCCACTCAGACCTCCCTCAGGCCAGCTCCAATTGCCTCTCTCCCAGCTCCCAAAGGCACGTTATTTTTAGAGCTCAAACTCCTCCAGTTATCAATGGGAGTCTGTAAACTCAAAAATAGGTTGCTTATGGTACATTAATAATCCTCACAGTTATGTTCCCTGGTTATTCTTTCAGCTGCTGCAGCTTATCTACCAGAGCCTCACTTGCCACTCTAATCAACCTTATTATACTGAACAACACTCTGCCATTTTAAAGAAAATAGAAAAGGATGCACTTGACAGCAAATTCTTAAATGTTGTCCTGATTAAGGATGGACAAAAGCACATGCTTAGGAACTTTTTTAAATCATGGAATTAGAAGGTTTTTCAGCCCTGAAGACTTTCCCTGTTCTCTGTTGGAGAATCTGCAGGGCTGTGATTGCCATCCTTGTGATGCCAGTGTTAGCTTCTGGGACAAAAAAGACTGGGTCCCTGAGTTTTCTAACCACAGGAAAAAGCAATGGCTATTTTAATGTAAGAAATGCTTTATGTGCTATCCAACACCAATGTAACTTCTAAAATAAATTTAAATAAATGAATGAATTGCAAAAATCTCACTTTTTCCTTCAAAATTACAGCTTCTAATATTGCATCTCTCTTTTATTCCCTGAAAATATGCCCAAACTGGTTAACAGCAAGCAGATAAAAGATTTACCCTAAAAAAAGTACCAGCAATTCCAACTGTCAGTATTTTCTGTTCTTTTACAAGATGTTACCTGAAAGAAGATGTCTGTATCTCCATATATGTCATAAAATGACCACATTCCATGCTAATATTATATAACTAACGACTGTGCATGAATCACCTGAGGGCTAAATAAAATTTGTCTTTATGTGAACGGTTACCAGCCTTATATATTGAATGCTAAGATTCTGTTAAGACAGCCTGTTTTATAAGAAGTAACTTTACAAAGGAGAAATCAGACATATCCTATTAGCACTTCATAGAAAATCAGTGATTATAACAAGTGCACCAAGGTTCAGTAAATGCCTCCCACTCAACAAGCTTCCAAAGTGAACGACCACATGATGTTTACTGCTCACCAGAACCCATTTATAGATCTCTTACTCATCACTATCAGTGTCATACATGCAACATTTAAGACAAGGCAGTGAGAAGTCCTCTATTTGGCAGTTGGAGAACTAGGTCTTTTTTTTACAATACTGCTTAATAAGGCTGTGAAGCATGATTTAAATCATGCAAACTCTAAAGATCATAATTGACGGAAAGTATTCATTACATACTATGGACACTGCACATGGACAACAGATATATCTCTTTGAGAAAATTTTGCACCAATTGGAAAATATTGATTAAAAGGGTCAAAAATCCCTCTTCAAATACACAAGTGGGAAATGAAGGTAATTACTTCCTATGGAGTTAGGAGGCCCAGGGAAGAGTTTTGTTCCCACAACATTTAAATGACATCTGGCCATTCCTAGCAAATCACACCCTGGAAATGAAAAGGATATCAGTTTCAGTAAAGTAAGAAGGGGACAGAGTTCATGAACTTTTATTAGTCTGGAGCAGAACTAGCCTAGAACTACAAACACACTAATCTTCAGAAGGAAAGACTTGGGGAAGAGGTAAATCTAGGGACATGTCTTCTTTGATTGCTCTAGTTAATTTGGAATATGAAATAAAGCTGGACAATCTCCTTTGACTCCCTAATTCTCCTACATATCTAGCAAAAGCCTTGTCCTTTCTGAGACAGTAAGCTGAAGTGCCAAGGCATCTGCTTTAATTTGTCTGCTCTCACTTCCTTTCAGCGGGCACCACTTTGCTAAGGTCACCTTCTCCTGTGCAACTACTTTAATACTTACATCACATCAGAATCACTATCCACACAGATAGTGAAAGAAGCAGTAGGAAGTCAAATGTGCCCCAGGTTAACATATTAATACTGTGATGGGATGTCAGAGAGAGGGTTTAGGTTGCAAAGGGGTGTTCATCCTTTGACTCCCTCCCTGTGGTAGCTGGCTGACTAAATGAAAAAACCTACCTTAAACTAAAGTATGCTTTCTTGCATTCTTTTTGCAAATGATTTCAACACATTTGTTATGTTTCTGTCAGGATAATAATAGCAACTCTCATATATCTGAGCATCTTGTATCTTTTAAAATATATTTGATCTCATTTATATTATCTGGGCATGGTCCTGGGAAGCCTGCTCTAGGCGACTCTGTTTGAGCAGAGGGGTTGGACCTGATAACCTCCAGAAGTCCCTTACATTCTGTGATTCTGTGAATTACTGGAAAGATTAAATAATTTCTCCTTTACATTTTTTTTGTATTTTACCTACAGTCAATGGAAATATGTGGAGAAGCAGCTAAAAATTCAAGTTGTGCACGCACATACACAGAGAGTCTCAAAACAAAAAGGTCAGAAGTTTTTAGATTTGTCTGACAAAGAATGATGGACAAAAAAAGATGTCTTTTCCACTGAAATACAAAAATCATCTTTTTGATAATGAACTTTGCTTATCTTCATCATGAAGAAATTATTGAAAGCCATATGCTCGCTTCCTCATACATGTGTTGTTCCTCAAATTAATTTACATCTGTCTTCAAATAGTGTGACATGGGGAACTAAGGACAGTTTTGACCCTTTGCACTGTTTAGGGTTTGGTACCGCATGCACAAGGGAGCTGCAACTGAGCACTGTGTAACAGCATGTCTAGTCAACTGCAATAGACCTTTTTATTTAAGACAAAAAAGAGTCAAGTAAGAACATTCCTTGTGTTATATTGTCATCAAAATTTCTTGTTACTTACACTGACACAAAGCTTTGTCAGCAAAAGAATTTGCAAAAGAGAGAAAATTTAGCCCAGTGGCTCTGAAGTGACAGCTATCAAATGGAGGTCTTTCAGATCAATATGTTATGGCAGTAGATTTATCTCCTGCCAAATAAAGAACAGATCTGTGGCATTTTTGAAAGGTACAGATTGGATATTTAGTCAATATAACACAATTAAGAAGAATGGCATTACACAAAGGTAATGGCTGCCGTAACAGTTTAAGTGCTAAAAAACTAGACTAGATACCAGTATGTGCCTGAAGGTCTTCGGAGGACTTTTGGCTCAGTACAGTAGTTTTAAACGGTGCATGGCTGCTATGTACAACAAGGTTGTTCCCTTAGTTATTTCGAGACTGAAACTGCATGGGCAGAGCATCTGATTTATGCAAGTAGTTCCCTGAGGGTCAATAAGCACCAACAAGAGAACACAGGAGCAAATCATACATGTGAATATTATTTCCTGTGAGGTTTGTGCGTGGACTCCTGTTTGAAGCCAGATGAAACAGCAGCTTGGCTTCTTTACTTTCTATACATCAGATATTTTTTAACTTTCTAAAGCAAATTACTAAGTAGTGTGCAAGCAGAGAAATCTATCAGTTCCCTGAAGGACCAGTATTTCCCATTAGCTGTCATTGAATTAACCACATAACAACAGTAAAATCCAATTATCTGGAAGTTTAAGCTGGTCTCTGGGACAGTTGTTATCCAAAAGTTGTTGTCTTGCTTTTCAGGCAAGAGACTTTTCTGTAATTATCCAGCTGCAGGCATCTTCTCATCTTGAAAAGACAACAGTACAGCTGGCTCACTCAAGGTATAACATCTTGAAGTTTTTCTCAGATTAGGTTTTTTTTTCTTTTCTCAAATCTCCTTCCCTGCCATGGACCATAGAGCCAAGCAGAGGTGGCAGCTCTCAGAGAGCCCAAGCCATGTTCTGCAGGGCAAGGTCCAACATTTGGGAACTTGTGTGAATCCTACTTCTGTCTAGGGACTTCAGGACTGTGACTTCTCAGGAGAAGCTCTGAAACCCCTAGAAACTCAGGACTGACCTTGGGTTCTGCTATCTCCAAGCTTTCAGCTGTGGATTTGCAGTAAGGGATCAGGCAGCCCTGCAAACCTTGGGTGGAGCTGAAGCCCTTGGAGGACCCAGGTTTCATGTCCAGAATGAGGAGCTTTCAGGCAGCCACTACACACCTAGCAAGTTCCCGATTTGCCATCAACTCCCAGGACACTCCCAGGAGAGATCCCAAGAGTAAAGACTGCTGAAATACTTGCGAAAAGTCATACTGAAATATTTCTAATTTTTCTAAATGATTTCTCCTTAGAACGTCTTTCTCTTGAGAAGTAAAATCTCTCTCATTTTATTTCTGAATTAGAATCAATCTTTTCCAAAATTTCTTAAAGAACATGAATTGTAAATTTTTGTTCTCTGAAAAGACTTGATGTCCGTAAAGCCATGATACTTGACATGAGTTATACTGCTTTTCTTTTTTTCTTGGTAAGTGGAACCCAGATGTAGATGACCCAAATGCTATCATATGTGCTTCCTAAGAGTCCAAGATATTGCAAATAGTAGCAGTTTCAGAAGTCAAAAAACCCCCTCAGATTTCAGCATTTCCCATGAAAAAGAAAGAACTTTCCCCCACAACAAATGTCTCTACTTCCTGACTAGTACTAATTCGAAAGGTTTTGGATTTGTAACATGTTACCAACATTACACTCTCCAGTGCACAGAAACGTGTTCTCAACTTTTCTATCTTCTCAGTCTTACCAGTCTCTTTTTTCTTTTTTGGGAGCGTCTCTTGGCTGAGATCAGAAAGCTTCCTAAAACACTATGTGAAGGGCTGTTAGTTATCATTTAGATGAAATAGCATCTTAATCAGGTAATTTTTTTTGCTTATGGATTCACTGCAGACGCTAGTATAAATATATTGTTTATAGGGATAAAAAACCACAGTATCTTAAAATTGGGAAAGCGTATCTTGAAGTTTGTCATATTTGAGCAGTTCATAAAGAGACTGAATTTTTAAGAACTGATTGTGCATAACACTTCAAAGTGGTATTACAAAAAAAACCATATAAACTCTGATACACTTTCTGTTATTGCTGTGACCTTTTCTGGAGTTGCCCTTAACATTTTCTCTCCACAGTTTACATGTCTTAAAGCACAGTGGCTTTAACAAATATTTACCTCACATCAGACTCAAGTTTTCATTTCAATTTTGTACTTTTCTTTAACATATTCCCTCTAACTTCTCATAACCTAAAGTGTCGTCCTTACAAAAAGGTTTCACAGACCCATCTTCAATTGCTTTGGGAGTGTGTGAGGTCATTTGTGATTTGTAACAGGAAGCAAAGATCAAGCAGTATATACCAAATGCTGTGATTAAAGTTGCTGATGAAAAGCTGCAGTGACTCCTTCTATCTATGAGAACTATACTGCAGTACTTAGTGTCTTTTAAAATTACTGCTTTCTGAAGGAAAAAATAGGGTTTTTTTCTCTGTAGCACTTTGCTAAGCCCTGCTAAATTAATGCAAGTGTGTGCCTCTAATGATTATTCTTTGCAATTTTTAATCAACATAGGGGGGAAATAGCTCTCTGAGTTCATGTTAGGCTATTCTCGTTCAGCTGTACCACCTCTGCTTTAAAAAGCCTTTAAAAAGCATCTGGGCATCACTTAAGAGTTTGGTCTCCTTTTTAAGGTATCAACCTGATTGTATTAGCAAGTACACCCAAACAGCCTGTTAGTGAAGTCAGATGACTTAAAGAGCTTAAGGAGTAAAAAATGTATGGCACTGAGATTAGAAAATGATTTCTGTGACAGTTTCATTTTATTTCATTTTCATTCCCCATAATAGCAACTCATATTCTCATGACAAAGGCTAACAGAGACAGTGAAACTTCAGGAATTATTGTCATAGCAAATTCATCAGTAAGGAAGCCAAGGCCTAAGAGCTGATCCTGCAAAGCACTTATTACCTCTTTTGAGGTCCTACAAACCCTATTGACTTCCTCAATGATAACCAGAACCACTTGGCAACTTGCAGACACAGGGCAAAAAACAGCCAGTAGAAATGCACCTGCGTCACGGTGCACCATGAAAATGAAAAGATGTTGCTAGGTCATCTTATGGACTGGTGATTGTGATGTCTACAAGACAAAGATATGTACAGAAGGGGCCAGAGTAAGCACTACTAGAAATAAAATAATGATTGATAAAATATTCAGTACAGAAAAAAAGCAGCAATAAAAATCAACTACTAAAAGAAAAAGTAAAAAAAAACCTGTGACATTTCAAACAATGAGACATCTTTGTTGTACTGATGCCGATGAAGGCTCTGTAAGGAGAAACTCATTGATGCAATATGAAGTGCACCTGCCAAGAGTTAATTGCATGACTGGGGCTTCTCAACTAGGATGTGTCTCTGAAAGCAAAGGCTCCAGCTAGGAGAAAATGTATATATGGTGGTGAGTGCTCTTGATGTAGGGATTCCCCACAGTCAGTGCTTGGTAGCCCACCACAGAGAAAACTGGCAGGGAAATGCCTCACAAGGTGCCTGTAGCTAAAGTACAAGAGGGAAGAACACAATGACAGATATTGCACTGTGTAAACTAGATTAAGCACGGTTAAATTATTACAAAGCTAAAAAAAAACCTCTTGGGTTGTTTCTAAATTGACTTACAAGTGTGGGGATCACAGCCTTCAGGCTGGGTCGTGAGCTAACCCACTGCAATTACGACAGCTCCAAAAAGTCAAACCCTCTCATGTCCCACATAGGGCAGCAGAAGCAGGGGGACCAAAGGCATTCTGCACTTTTCAAAATCTTGTTGCCTGCTCTTGTGACAGGCTCATTCTCTCCAGTGGAAGCTTCACCCCACCAGCTTTTCACTTGCCTTGGCCAGGCACTCAACTCAGAGCAACTAACAAACAGCTTCATGGGCCAACCACCAGCAGCAACTGTGCCCTGCACCAGAGGAAGATGTTCGATGTGGCATCTCACAGCCTTCTACGTACTCAGTCAGTAGCTTGGGCTATAACATTTTGTATCAACTTTAATGGCCTGTGTCTGCACCAGACCCATAGCAGCAGGGGTTTGAAGCTGTTGAACAACAGGTGTTGGAAGTGCTTAGAAATGTTGTTACTCATAGTGGACAAGAAGCTGGAAATCTAACAAAACAAAGCTTCTCGGAAAAGTGCCTATTTAGTTTAAAAATTTTGATTCTTTCCCAGGAAATTGAAAATGCCCAGATGTTCTGTGCTTTTCTATGGAAACTCAGGCCACTCAGTTGTGTTTTTCTAGAAAAATAGTAGATTTTAGGAGGCTGAAATTTGGAGAAAGGTGACTTTGTTTTTACTAATGTTTTTATGGTAAAGACCCTTCCCATTGAATCCTTTCACTAATCTCATTTCAGTCCCCCAAACGATGCAATAAAAGCCTTTGTAGGAGCTGGCTATCACCCTCAATATCATGCTGTTTCATGCCATATGAACTCTAAAATGCCTAACTATGCTACATAATTAAATGACGAACAATGATTTTCAAGTAAGCTGTTTTACTACACGAAAGAGATTCTGGATGAAGGCACTTGCCTTGGACTTCTTTTACACTGCCACTTCATTTGGTGCTAGCTCTCCAATCAAATATTAAAGCCTTACTCTAGGTACAAAACTTAATCATAAATCTGAGTGCAACACATCACATAGCAAAATGCTGCTGCTGGAAAGGTTCTCTGATTTCACACCTGAACGCTCATGTTTTTTGTTATTGTCATGCTGGCTGCCACTTAATACTCTTGGTAAGCTGGCATTTTCTCCAGAGATGCATGTCCAGTGGTAAGCAACACTGCTTATATCTGCATGGTTTTCACATCCTGAGAAGGTTTTTTAAAAAATCTTTGTATTTTTAAAATAAAAAGTTGTAAGCAAGAGATTCTGAGCTTTCATTTTGCGGAAGACGGTAGAGTTGCAGGGGCAAAGGCTGCAGAAAGTGAAATATCCAGCAGGCTGCTGATTCCTGTGGAGTCCACAAGTACGTGCCCTCATTAATGGCATTTCTCGAGTGCCATTGGTCTTTGTTGCCCACTGACATTTGTGGACCCAATGGCTTTTTCCTTTCAAAAAAAAAATTTGAGGAACTGAATGATAGAAGGCATATATTAAAATGATATTAAGTTGATAAATGACTCACGCAAATGTTAGTTAATCAGTTAAGCCTGAACATGTTGCCTAATAGCGCTTATTCATATCCAAAAGTTAGAATACAGGTACTAAATTTTCTTTCCCCTATACTTAAAGTGAGGTAAGTTACTTCAGAGAGGTGCTGGTATGTACAAAAGATGAATCAGAACTACTGTATTAGTTTTGTAACCACACATAATATTGCAGATATAAGATGGTCAAGGGAAAATTGTTATAAATTGTATTTTTCAGGTAACACAATATAAGGCAGACCGTACAGTATGTTAGTTCATCTGCACCAACAAACACATTAACACTCCCCTTGAGCTGCCATACTGCCTGATTTTTAGTTCCTACCAGTCTTTAACATTGTCTGAACATTCTTATTTCATTATTCCTCAGAATTCACATATCCTTCAGAATGCCAGCTCTTCCATTCCTTTTTCATTGCAAATACTCTCCATCTCTCATGCAACTGTAACGTTTGAGGGGAAAGGTCTAAGCATTAGATGTTAACTTGTTAGAATTTCAAAAGCTATGTGTACAAACCTTAGCATGGCAGACATCGTCTTTCATTTGTCCCCGAAGAAAATGTGCATTTCACATTGGTTTTAGAAAGGTCTATATCAAAAAAAGCATTTTCTAAAACAACGCCTAATCATGTGTGTCCTGAAGGTAATTGAATTTTGTTGCCATTTGTACATACATAATTTGGGATTAAAGTTATATATATTTATATCATGACTGTTTATGAATTTCAAATCCCATGCTAGTGAATCTAGAAACAAATGGCATCTTGGTGTACTGCAAACACAACCTTTCTTCCTCCAGTGAAGCAAAAGGGGAAGATGACAAGAGAATTACTAGGTTGGATAATTATGGGAGAAAAAGACGAGTTTGCTCGATTTGTTGTTTGAGAGTTGGCATGGGCTGAGGCTGCTGAAGTTTATTTAAAATGCAACATGGTTTTGTACCTCAGCATCTGCCAAGAGTCAAACTGGTCCAACATTTTCTGATGGAACATTTCTCCACTGGGAAAGCGTAACTTTTTATGGAAATATTGTGCTTTCAGAAATTCTCCTGATGCAACATGGAACATTGAGCATGACTGATCTGGGCAGTTTCTTATCAGCCCTCATGCTGACTCTCCAGCATCCTGCCAAAAGGCTGGTGCAGCTCTTTGATGGTGGCTTGCAAGGGCTGACAACTTCATATCTGCCAGACTTGGAAACACTAATTCCTGCTCAACACTCCTACCGTCCAGAAGTTGCTGCAGACAGCCAGTTTCTCTAATCAGGGGAGCAATATTCTCTTTTCTAAACTCTGAATAGTATAGTTTAACCCGGGCTATTCCTGCACATTTGTGATCCAGCTGAGGGCAGGACCCAGCTCTGCAGTAAACATAAATTGGCCTGTCCATGTTGGTTCCACCACCTCATCTCAGTCTCCTGCTGCGTTCATCTCCACCTTCATTCAGGTATGTGATGTCAAACACTTAACTGCTGCCCTTCGAGATTCATTTTGGCAACTCCAAGCCCTAGAAATGACACTGTATCCCATCTCCCTCAGACTTGAAGACTGGATCATGAGAATTAAAAAAAAAAGTCAGAAGCCAAGCTCCATGCAGATGCTAAGAAATACGCACAGATGTCATAATAATACTTTAAAAATTCATGTTCAGTCCAAAGTGGTTTCTAGTACGGAATAAGACACAATTCATGACACAACAACTTTGAGACAAAGGGAGGGATAAGGAAATGGCCTCTCTGTTATACCGGGTTTAATAATTAGCAGACTTACAATAGGGGCTGCTTGGCTGCTGGCACAGCAATTACTATTCTTTTTATGCAGTAGGCTTCTTGAGCCATTTCAGGACAGTATTTTGAAAGCATTTAGCTGGTTAGACATGCAAGACCCCCTAGAAGTTAGGCACTTAACCTTTTTGGGGGGGCGAGCCGATGAGGTACCAACCTGCATCATTACAGCGCTTGAAGTATATTAGAAGTCTGCCCTCTACTTTCCGTTAAGCGTTACTGTCACGATGCAGTATTAACTTGTATGTTTTACTGTGGTTTATCTCACTGCCCCCTTCTTTTCCACAAAAGAAACCAACAGGAAAAAAAACCAAAATGAAACACAAAAACCACAACCAGACCCCAAACCCAACCCCCTCAAAACGCTACCAACAACCCATAGCAGGAAGAAAGGACACTCAGCGCTAACGCTCCTGGGCGATGCCCTGTCCTGGAGTCACGATATACGTATAGAGTTGGAAAAACCACGATTTCATTTGGACGCTAATGCTTTTTTTTTTTTTTTTTTTTTTTTAAATAGCCTTTATTAAGGACAAACCCAGCGGGCACTAGGAGAGGAACGACCGTCAGGAGAGAGTCTTTTGCACCTCAGCACGTCCCGTGGCTGAAGGAGCCGCAGGACCACCCTGTTCCTTCCCGTTGCTCTCGAGAGGAGGGCGGGGGGAGCGGAAAAGCTCCTGTCCGCGGTAGCCGGGGACACCCGGGAGGGCGGCAGCACCGGCTGCCCGCTGCCGCGATTACCGCGGGAGGGAACGAGCACCGCGGCTGAGCTCNCACCGTCCGGCACACGCGGCCCTCAGCGCCGCCGGCTGCGCTCCCAGCTGCGAAACTGGACTGCCGTTAGAGGTAACGAAGGGAACCGTCCCGCCCTCGCCTCAGAAGCCGCCTGAAGCTGAAGCCCAGCGAGGGCTTGGCCGGGATCTCGGGTTCGTCTGAGAGTCACAGACTGGGACCTCTGGAGATCGTCTGGTCCAACCCCCCTGCCAAAGCAGGATCACCTAGAGGAGGTTGCACAGGAACGCGTCCAGGACGGGTTTGAAAGTCTCCAGAACTTCTCTGGGCAGCCCGTTCCAGTGCTCTGTCACCCTCACAGGAAAGAAGTTTCTCCTCGTGTTGAGGTGGCACTTCCTGTGTACAAGTTTATGCCCATTGCCCCGTGTCCTGTCACTGGGCACCACAGAAAAGAGACTGGCCTCATCTTCCTGACACCCACCCTTCAGATATTTATAAACATTGACAAGATCCCCTCTCGGCCATAGCTCTGCTGTAATTTCAGCTCTTTCAGGATTTTTTTCAGGGATTTCACGGGCAGTTTGAAGCTCTGCGAGGCAAATGGTACTGCTCTATGCCACTCTTCAACTGAAAGAAAAGATGTGCCCGGAGATCCCAGCCAGCTGAAATGATGTTTAGTGATCCTTGCTGAGGGGCAGAAGGCGGGGAGGCTGTTTCTCCTCAGATGTGAGGCTGGTGTGGAGCTGTGTGGCTCACCACTTTAGTACAGCTGTATTGCAACAGAAACAAGGATGGGGCTGGGGGGACGTGGTGGGGGTGGTGGTGATGGTGTTGGGGAAAGCCAAGTGCTGCTGCTCCTGAAGCAATATCCAGCCCTAAGCTCCCTCAGATTGATGTCTTTGCTATTAGCAGCACGCTCTGTGATCTTGGAGACACTGAGAAGGGGCTCCCATCCAAGCAAGAAAATAGAAATCTCAGCTGTGTTATTTGGGCAGCAATATCCAAGTTATTCATCATGAATTCTGACTCTTCTGCCACCTTACCCAGGCTGTATTGCAAATAGCCCACATTTGACTCTCTGTGCTAGTTTCAGTTTCTAAAAACACTACTTTCTCCTGGTCATATGGCTTCTTTTCAACAGAATTCATCAAGTATGAGTGAGTGTTGTTCCATATAAATAGAGTGTACATCTAATATGCCTACAGATAATATCATAGCACTGTTGAACTGTGATTAATCGTGATACTATCCATCCACCTGTTTTCTTTCAATATAACTCTGACGTGCAATAAAAAGAGAGGGCCTGAGACAATGGTCACATCCCTACAAATATAGTTACAGAAAAGATGGAAGTTTGCTATGGTTTTATTTTCAAAATATTCAAACCAGGACTGGGAGATCTCTGTGCACTTTGCAAATACTTTTTCTGAAATGCTTAGCACTTCATATGAAGCAAAATAAATGGAAAAAATAGAACAAAGGGGAGGAAAAAGGAGAGTGGTAGGAAAGTGATTGCTAACTGTCAAAACCCAGCATAGTGTCTCCCTAGCCCACATTCTCTGCAGCCTTTTCTGAGTATTTAACACTCTTGTCCTGGATTTCATGGCCTCCTTGCCATGGAAAAGCGAGAAGTTTTAATCAGCTCAGGAAATTTGACAGCCATCTTGTACATAACCCAGAGGACCTCTTCAGAGATGGATAAGCATGAAGACAAGACATCATACTCAGGCTGCTAATTTAACTTGACGTGTAACTGACTGTATTAGAAAACTGTGTATTCTGACATCTGGCCCATGCAGGATATGCTTAATTCCTCACATTATCTTACTTCTTCAAAGCTACTGCAGGTATCGTGGTAATTGTCTCTTCTTTGGAAAGCTTATTGTCGAGTCATTTAATATTTCATACATAATGCTATAGTAATTGTGAAGTTCTTTTGCATCAGTAACCAGTATATATATATATATATACACACACATATATATATATATGTATGTGTATATATATATATGCTGTGTTTATAGTGTTTTGTCATCTATCAGAGCTTCAAATTTAAGCCTTTTTTTTTCCCATGGAATAAATACATATCTTCAAAACATAAATGAAGGTGTTAAAGCGTGTTGTCAGTACAAGACCATATTGTTAATGCTTTATTTTGCAATCTGTGATAGACATCAGGGTGGTTGAAATCCCCCAGTAGGATCAGAGCCTGTGAGTGTGGTCTCCTGGAGCTGGAGTAAAAAGGCTTCATTGATAGGCTCCCCTTGATCAGGTAGTCTGTAGTAGACACCAACCACAAGGCTCCCTTTGTTGTCTCGAACTCTAATTCTTACCCGTAAGCTTTCTACCTTCTCATGGCTACTCTTCAGGGACAACTCTTCACAGTCCATCAATTTCTTAACATAGAGTGCAACACCTCCACCCCTCCCTCTGCTCCTTCTGAACAGCTTGTAGCCATCGGTAGCCACACTCCAGTCACAGGATTCATCCCACCAAGTTTCAGTAAAGGTCACTATGTCATAGCCTTCCTGTAGCACGGTAGGTTCCAGTTGCTCCTGTTTGTTGCCCATGCTGCATGCATTGGTGTAGAGGCACTTCAGCTGGGCTGCCGGCCGTGACACCGTCTTAAACAGACACCCCTTTATTCCCCCAGGGTGTTTCATGGCTACTACCCTGTTGGCTCCTATTTCCTCATGAGCCCCTGGCTCATCTCTGTTAGACTTTGCCTGTGATGAGATGTCAACTGCATGTCTCAGGGCAACAGGATGAAGGCCCTTACTCTCACTCCATCCCTCCAACCCTGGTTTGTCATCCTGCTGCTTATCACTGATAATTTTTACAATATTACTCCCTTTCCCCTTCACATCTAGTTTAAAGCCCTGTCAAAAAAGAAAATATTTCACTCACTCAGCTCTTTAGAAAGGCTCTTCTCAGAATGTACGTGTAGCAGTTCCTGTTGGAGCACTCCCACAGCTCTATCACTGCAAGTCCTGGAACTGACTGCAGAAGCCCATTCACTCTTAACAATGAACAATATTCAATTTTAGTATTCAAATCTGGAGATGGGTTTTAGGAAGCAATTAAGTGATTTAGGAGCATAGTTCTGACTGAGTGGCAATGGGATTGTGCTCCTTAGTACTGAGGGACAGAGTCCCAGCGATTTAGATGCTTACAGTGCAAATGGGATGTGGGTGCTTAACTCCAAAACTGCAATCTTCAAAACCATTGTCCAACTGCCCCATGCATGGTGCATTAAAATGTATCAGAACTGGTTCTGAATTATATTACACGAAGATTTAAAGGCACATGGAGAAAAGCTGGTCAGGGTCAGATAGTATAGGACAGATAGTTCTCGACTGTTCCCTGAGCTGCTGTATAGCTGAAGAGTTTATATAAGGGGAAAAGTCTGAATTCATACAGTTCGTATCTGAACCAACAAGGTTAAGCTGCAAATAATATTAATGGTTCTTCTCTTGAACACATTTCTGCGCAACTCCCAATATTTATGGTAATAACAGAGTGAATCATGAAGTAAATAATGAATTTAGGGATGCGGTTTAGCGGTGGACTTTGTAGAGTAGGGTTATGGTTGGACTCAATTATTGTAACAGTCTTTTCCGACCTAAATGATTCTATGATTCTATACACCCTAACCTCAAACTGTGTTCACGCCCATCCACAGATAACTGAATTTTGATACACCTGCTCAGCTGAGTACCAGGGAGACATGTAACTGTGAGCAGCACACAGAAGTGCGGTGGGTTTCCACAGAGACCTTCCTCCTCAGCACCTACCTAATTGCATCAGGCTTCATACAAAAACACAGCAGCAGCTCCCTTGGTTTCTTTCAAAGCACAACTTGAGGAAACAAATTAGCCTTTAGACAAGGTACACAGCAATCCACAGGCTAAAGCACATGGAAGCAGGTTTCCTACTGCCAGCTGAGCTCCGCATTGCTAAGCTGCCATCAGGCTTACTTGGCTACAGATTAATTTTAATTCATTTCTGCACAGCAGCCCAGCTTTAGCTCAAAGTCTAGAAAGGGTCCCCCCTGCCAAGATAGTCTGAAGCCTCCAGGGAGGCAAGAAATACAGATTTTAATCCTTTTGAGGAGAAGAAGGAATTCACCTGCTTTATTCATGCATCCTGGCTGGGTATGTGTGATAATCGCTGAGCCAAGGCAGAAAGGGAGGGGTGACCAGCAGGTTCCTTCTCTTGCATGTTTTCAAATTGTTCCTGTTTTTAAAAAAAGTACTCAGGTGCAAACCTGGAGGAGATGGTTCACACTGTAAATCCAGTGTGAGGGGAAATGGCACCTGGCTCTACTCAGGACATTGCTGAAGCCCTAGAGAAGACCATCTGGTTGGTTTCAGTTTTTCCTATTAGCTATGTCTAAACAGCTGTCCACACAATTTTCATGACACTGCTTGCAGAAGTGGCGTAAGGTTTCTTAATAGCGTATGCAGTGACATCTTCTTGAGGTGGCAGAAGACTAGGCTTCTGCAGGGCAGAAAGTTTCAGAATGGGCCTGAGTAATCAGAGACACCAGGGACTATGGATGAGACAAGGATCTGCACACCGTTTTTTCTTTCTGTAACCTTGTATGTTTCCTTACAGCTAGTTTCCTCTTGGGAGGGACCAGGACTTATCCCTGAGCAATGCTAGTGCACCCTGGCAGGGGAAGACAATGCTGGCCTTCATCCAGTCCTCAGGAGACAGCAATTAAGGCAGAAAGTGGTGGCATAGGCTCTGTGTAAAGAAGTCATCTGCCTACCCCCGGGGTCTGGAACAGTTCATCTCCTCTCTTTCATGGTGAAGCCAACCAGCCACTAGGTGTTTAACAGAAGGCAGAGTCCAGGCAATTGTATCCACTGGTAGAGGATCAACACGAGGATACAAGAGGATCACCCCCATGGTAAGGCGAGATTTTGGGAGACACAGGGCTTGTAGTCCCTCTCTGAGGCAAATGAGTACACAGTGGTGCAATACGTTGTTCTGTCATCCTTCAGGGCTTTCAGAAGCAGCTGCCTGCATCATTCTACCTAAAATATATCTGATCTCTGTGCTGTTAATAAAATCCCAGACACAGGTGAGGGTGGTGAAGGAATGCTCTATTAGGTCAAGGCACAATAATGCCATTGCACATGATATGAAAATCATGGCCTTGCCCTGATGGAAATGGTTAGATGTCAAAACTGCCACTGTAGGTGAGGTCCCAAAGACTTTACCTTGCTGAAGGATGGTCAATCTTCAGCTCAAAAATGAGGCCTTTAGCCTCAGATCAGGGGAAGCTTCTCTGGGAGCCAGTCTCCATTTACTTCTATGGTGTCTATTAAAGTAAGACATTGAAGAAGCTGGAGCCAATTGCTCTATTTCTCATCCTGCCTTAGGGAAACTCATTTCTTTAATTTCAACCAAACTGCAAATAACTTCACACTTGGACACAAGATCAAGGTGTCCCATGACCCAGCACACTACTGCTTATCAGATGAGCTGTGGTGTTCAGCTAGGTTCAACCTCATGTTCTCTACACGTGAAGCAGAACATGAACGTCTTCACTGAGGTTTCTACTGGTTTGTCAAAGACTTTGAAGCATGCATATGCTCCACAGTGATGCAGGTGTTATCTACTAATGTGTTAAACTGCAGCAACTTGACAGACACACTTAGTGCCACCTTAAATAAGCAGAACTGGTTTGCCCTAGAGGTACTTGTTCAAACATCTAATAGAAAATCTATTCCATGCTAGACTCAGGAACAAAAGTAAAAAAAGCATATAAAGAGCGGAAAGGACTCCCATACTACATCATTGCCTAATTAAGCATTTTTTGAATGAAGGGCTTAAACAACAAAAAAAAATAGCGGACATGTGAGATATACCCATCTGAGTTCACTTTTACTTTCAGCAAAATGGACTGAAAAATTGGAAATATGCCTCTTGTCATATGAGGCATGAGAGAGTTCTTCTTGTCTTGAGAACTAAAAGGGAGAAAGCTTATATTTTTTTCCAAAATAAATGCTTCCAATCAAACCCTGAAGAGATAGATCCATTCAACTGTTTTTGGACAAAACCACAAAACCAAGGAAGCTGAGAAATTCAAAAGTAAAAGGCCTGAGATCCTTAATTACAGCAGAGGACATACTCTATCCTGGTCTTTGGGAATGATACTGCACTGAAGAACAGCATGGTTTGTAAACACAAAAAGAACGGAAGGTTTGCTTTTTCTTGTATTCTTCCTATTTCAGCCCAAATATTTGGTTTCAAGCCTTCAGATTTGTATTTTCTTCCATTTCAATACACACTTTGTGTTGGTTTCATCTTATATATAAAGGCAGCACCTTTCAAAGCCTTGAAATTACACCATCACGTTATTTTCATCATCTTTCCCTCAACACAGGAGCAGTTTGGCTTTGGGGGAAGTTTTTTGTTCTTCGATGTTTCCTCAGTAAAAGCAATTTTGCCAGTTCCGCTCTCTCCTTGTGTGCACCAGTATTGCTGCTACCACTGATGTTAAAATGCACTAACATTGGCAGTGGACATGGGCTGGTTGGTTAGCTGCTTCTCCCGTGGTTCATTTGCTAGGAAGCAGGGCAAGTACAGCCATTGCCCTCTTCTTCCTTAAGTGCATTCACAGCCACAGCTATTGTTTGCTCCAAAATTACATTTCTGTACCATGAAAGGCTCCGTAAGGCCATGAAGGAGTAACAGCAATTTTAAGACAAGGTTCGCTCCAAGGCAACAAACAGGAACAAAGACCCAGGAGAGCTAAAAGCTGAAGGATTAGATTTTTTTTTTTATCAGTTGAATAACTGAAATAGTAAATTAAAAGCAATATTACAGTAACTTTACCAAAGTGGGGGAGTGAGTTCTGAACACCAAGTCTGAGGGTTTTATCTGGCTTTTATTGAATCCATGTCTGTACCTGGAGTTCATCCATTTGCAGTCAGAAACAAATACAGCCATACTAATATAACCTCTAAATGGAGGGAGAGAAAACCAGACTTTATACTTGTTCCTAAGTTCAAGTAAATGTTAGTTCAGCTGGGTTTCCTTTCAACTAGCTACAACCTGCAGCAAATCAAATGTGAAAAATAAAGTATCATCAACACCAAGAGTAAAACAAATACATATTCCCATAGGAAATGCTTCTTTGTGCTGCATACTTTATTCTCTTAATGCATGGAAATATAATATATTTGAGACTACTACTGCAAGTCAAAAGGGAATTGGGAAGTTAAAACGGCAGCAGATAGGGACAGCAAAACCCAGCAACATCTGCAGCATTATATTTCCTCAGCAGTGTTGCCAACTGGGCAATATATGTTGGGCTTGCTTTAATGGTGGGCTCTACCTTTATACAATGTTCTACCTACATGCAGTGATCTCTACCACTATACAATGGTCTTCATTTTCAGAAGGAATTTGCAACCAGCTGGGGAACAGAGGTAGCCTTAGCACTAAAAAGATCTGTGCTTTTCAAAACAAGGCACATGAGAAGTAATTCAGTGGCCAAAGTGCGCATAATCCTAAGTACAGAGTAGGGCTCATGAGACGATGGCCTGCTCCCAAACAGGGATCACAAGGCTCATGCAGTATCAAGCCATCTCTGCAAGAAATGACAAAGTTCAGTGATGCATTAATTCATGTGGTTCTTGAGCACCAGGCTGTGAAAACATAATTAGGTAGTCTTTTATCAAATGAAACTAATAAAAACTATAAAGCAAAATGATGAGGCACTAAACTTAGAAGAAAATTCATTTGATTATCACATCAGAGCCATGATATTTCAGATCATGCTGTCAGCTTAATTGGCTACAATTTATGTAGGTTTGATAAAACTATGTGAGTTGTTAATAACATAGGAAGTTGTACTTGATATATTCAAAAGCAGTTAGCCTTTTTACTCTAATGTAGGCACTTGAAAACCTTTTTGCTGAATACATTGTGAACTGTGTAAGGTTAGAGAGACTGGAACAGCTTATTATTTTGAGTTTCTGATGATGCCTGTCATTACAATGTCTGAGTGCTCCAGATGTGCCTAACACTGGCAGGACTGTTCCCAGGGAGAGGGAAACAGCACTGCGCCCACCTCACTCATAAGTCTTTAATAGTGGTCAGCATGATCTCTTTCCCACCCTCCAGACAGTTTCTAATGGTTCCCTGGTTACAATTAGTTCTGCGAGGGTTTACATGCATGCGCCTCAGGGCAAGCACCATTTAAGTTACAGGACCTTCTCTAAATACCAGGATCTGTTCACACAGCAGATAGCTGAAGCAAATAGCTGAAGCTTTAGGGATTCCTGATATCCTGTTCTGAGATTTGCAAGAGAAAGACACTCCAGTGGTACTTACGGTTTAACGCTGCAGTTCATTCATACTACCTCTTAACACATATAGCAGAGATAAGCAAGAAAAAGCCTGCTGACTGTATCCCATCTTAACACTTCAGCAATTCCTCCACACCTGGTATCTTCAGGAAGCCTCCTGCCTTTCTAAGCTTCAGTTGAGGGATGTCATCCCAGAACTTGCAACTAACTCAGGGAATTGACTGAAAAGTTTATTTCTTACAAAAAATCTGTCATGAAAAGTGCTGATGGAAACATAGGGGCTTCTACATAAAAGAGTCTGATAATGAAAGTTCAGGACCAAGTAATCAATGGAATGATCACAGGAAAGCAGTTATTGAATAGCAGAGACTAATTTTTGTTTTTAAAAAAAGCAGAATTTTTCAGCTGTCAAACAAAATACTTTATCCCAGAAACAGATGGTTCTCACCCAAGAATGGAGCAGAGATTTGTGGGACCACATTGCTAGAGTGGGAAGTATTTTATTACTTTAAGGGCATTAATGATTCAAAGTGAGAGGCTCAATGAAGAAATTTCTTCTGTCTGTGTGTAGAGGCCTGTTCATCTCTACAAACTGTCTTATGTATGGTGAAGGTAGAGGAGTAAATAACGTGCTCATGTTCTAAAATTTAGTAGAGAGTTCTTTGAGTTATTACTTTGTGCTTGTTTCCTCCAGTAATAAAAACACTCTGCTTGAAGACACAGTTTGGAAATAAAAGACTTTTCTTTTGTATATTTTATGTTTTGAAAAAATACAAGTACCCATTCTCATAGTTTGCTTTCGAGCACAATATTTTCTGATTTTTTCAGTGTTTGCTTTGAAGTTATTAGTCAGTTTCCAAAACCACAAAACACAATCTTTTCCTAAGCAGTTTATGGAGAAGCATTTATTGTTCATAAGAATATGCCCTGGTTTTACGTGGTAAAATCAGCCTCCTAACACATACCTTCAAGCTTTCTTAGGCATCTAGAAAGCAAAGTCTCTCCAGTCTGCTTTCCTCCTCATTTCCACCATTCAACAAGAGAATGAGGAGGAAACCTGTCCTTGACTTGCAAAGGCCTGCGGAATGACATGCCCCAGCACAGCAGTGCATCAGTGGTAGAAAAGAGACTTTCAGTTCACGACGAACAGCTGCAGGTGATGTTAGATACAATGAACTAAATTTTTACTTCTGAACATAGAAACTCTGGGAAACAAAACATGAATAACTTTTTTTGCTCGAGGAGATAACATGATTCCAAAGGTTCCTCTGATATTAAATTATGTCCTGGAGATTCCAGTTTTCTCTTTGAAAAGAAATTTCTAGCTCTTCTGTTTTAAAGTCTGAAAGCATGACATAAGTAGATTCAGAAACCTGGAAGGCAAACCAAAAGAACCTTAAACATGCTGTTAAAATATCCTTAAGCCTCTCAAATACCTAGTTTCTTAGAATAATTTTACAAACAGAAGTGACCTGGCAGAACTGATGGCTGACCATGAAATTCCCAAGTGCTGCTAATCCAGGAGTTCTGAACTAAAGCCAGCAGGATGGTAGGAATCCAAGGACAGAAAAACACAAGAAGTACTATGAAATTAACACAGGCCCAACAGTGAGTGGTTCTGGGGATGGCCCGTCACTGGGCACCACTGAAAAGATCCTGGCTTTGTCCTCTCTGCACCCTCTCTTCAGGTACTTCTATACATTGATTAGATGCCCCCAAGCCTCTTCTGACTTTGGCAGAAGGGTCTTGCAGAAATCTCACAGCACATCCTCCTCCTTCATCTCATTGTTCCCACTCCAGCCAAGGAGATCTGAGCTCCTGACCTGCCTTGGTAACCTCTGGATGCAGGATTTCCTTCTCTCACAGAAGGGCTGGCTACCTGGGCTTAATCAAATGAACACATTTTCGTAAAACTGCAGGGCTGTTTCAAGAGCTCACAGCATGTTGGAGTTCCTCTACTAGTAAGGCACTGGGTGTGTTTCTGGAGAAAATGGCAATAAATTTGCTTGTAACTGTACAGCAGTTTAACCATATCCCTCTGGTCCATGTGAGCACAGGAGTAAGACACACTCATTGAACTGCGTGTCACAGTGGTGACACCAGGAGGGGTGGATGGCCACTGTTAACTGAGATACAGCTTAAGAGCAGTATATAGCATGAAACTGAATTAAAATCCTTAGTACTCAGTGGGCAGAGTTATAACGTATATTTTTAGCCCAGTGTAATTGACATTTTTTGTGAATAATTAATAGCAACACCAAGAAACATCTTGCAAGTATGGATATACGACGTCTGTTCGCTAAGGGACTTTTTTTTTTCCTCTTTCTCTCTCATTCTTCCCCAAGTGATGCCAATCTCAGAGACTGCTCGCTGACAAGATTCCTCATTTTATGCAGGGCAAGATGCCCAATATGTTATAGAGGAAGTAATGCTGCAAATCATGCAAAGGCTAAGCTGCCCTGGGTAGCCCCTTACTTCTGTAACCTGTCAACAGAAATACCTTTTGCAAGTAAACTACCCTTCCCAGTAGAGTTCCAGGTAAAGACAACAGTTTATCTACAAGTACCAGCTTCATCGTTTCTCACACCTTGAGAAACCATCTCATCACCATTGTGATTGGGGATCCTGACAAACCCTTTCTCCAAACTTGACCAGAATATAGTGTCAGGAGTGCTGCCTGTATGTCCACGACAGACTTTTTTGTAACTTCAAGTCAGTAGCTTTCCCTTTTTGCCTTTTGAGCAGTTTCTTCAGTAAGTATGAAAGTCTCCTTCAAGAGGAAAAGACTAGACCACTGTAGTTGAAGGTTTAGGTCCTTTAAAACCAAAGTCCAGCATTCACACTTCATGGCCCTTCATGGCACATTGTAAAAAGTCTTGTTACACAAACCCCCACACTCCAGGACACAAAACGTGAAGTGGTACAGAATGAAGAAAGAACCCAAACATGAGTTGCAGCAGTAACTGGCTGTGATTAATATACACGCTCAGATGAGATGCCAATTTGTGTTCAATCCCATTTTCAGGTACAACCATCATGCTAATTATCACATGGGATATCACAAGAATCAGCATTGCAACTCAGCCATAGCAATCTCTGTTTGTCACAACTTGAATGCTTCCTACCATTACTTAGTCAATGGGACATATATTTAGCTCATTAGTGTGTGCTATTTTGCGTACATTTTACTCTCGTACGTGTGTGAAGGAAGCAGCAAAAAAAGAGTGTAGATCGAGAAAAGGAAAAAGAATCACAATTCACATTGTGTATTACAACTAGCTGCGTCAAACACATCACCTACGGGTCTGTGAAAGAACAAAATCTCTATAACAAGTAAGAGTATGCTAATTGGTTAATTATAGATCATAGAGTAGCAGCAGGGAATGACTACAAGAGTATCTTGACTGATACGCACTTTAAGACCTTCAATGGATCCAGCTTCATGACATCTCACTAATTATATCCCTCCCACAAACTGTTAGACTCACAACTATGATCTTAGCAAGTCTGTTCGTGTTCCCTAATTTGGTGAAAGAGCAAGAACAAAGATATTTAACAGAAGTTACTCCTAAAGCGCAAATTATGTAGGAATGGGTTTGTCAATAATGTACCAACCTACTGTTTTGCATATTCCTTTTTTTTTTGCTGACGTGTTTGCACTCTGTAAAATCAAGCAAGAAAACATGGACCAAAATTAAAACAAAACTGATCATGTTGACTTGCAAGTTACTGAAACTATGACTGAAAAAATGACATTAGGAGAAGGAAGTGTTAGAAATAATTGCTGTCCTTGTAAAACCTTTGGTATTTTTGACATATTTATGTATATTTTTGATGCTTTTATGGTATCATGTTATAGGATCACAGCACAATGGAAATCATTCAGGGAATTTGGAGTTCTACCAGTTTCACTGGGTATTTCCTACAGAGTACCACAAGAAATATAAAAATATTGACAAAGGGAAATCACTTGACAGTGAGTATCCAGAGAGTTTATTGTAATGATGTGAGAGAGAACTCATTTCCAAACTGTGAAAACCGAAGAATGCCCTCATTTATCAGTATGCACTCTTCACAAGTATATTGTTGTTGTTTGACCAGTCTCTTTTGACTCTATTTTATCACTCTATTGACTAGTCAGTTTACCATTCTTTAGAGAGCATCACATCCAGAGGATGACCAGTAACCACTTCTTGGAGATAAAGCAAAGTATCAGGCAGATGCGAGCATGGATTTCTTGTAAATAAAGATAACCTTGGCATGGTCAGTCAGAAAACAAATCATTGACTTTATCATATTTTATATAAGTCTGCAGGTCATGCCTAAAACAACTGAACTGATGAATGCACTCTATAGGGGACAATCCTTAGATTTACTACCATTCAAGCCTGCTGGATATAGCAAGTGATTGTTTTGCATCTCAGTTTTACGTAGAATTTATGCACATGCTTAGTTCTGCACTTCAGCCAAAATCAAACTCCTAGTCTCCAGTGAGTACTGTGCCTGCAGCTATTCTAGAAACTGTTTTCAGATATGATCTGTGACTATACTATCCAGAATCAAGAAATCTGTGTCATTGTCAGAATCTGATAACCAATACAACATCAAAAGAAGGAGGGAGATAGAAACAACTTCATAATGACCTCACAGCTTTTAAGATTCCCTTCAGTTTGCTGACCTTTCTGTAGAAGTCTTTCGTTTAGAGTGAATCTCTGTGCACACTCTAAATGTTTCTGTCAGACTCTCAGTAAACTATTAAAAAATAGTTTTAAATGTTGAAAATAGCAATAATCTAAGAATAAATACGGGGTTAAATTTATGTCCACATATTTCTTACAGAGGAAAAACCTCTTTAAAGCTTCACATTAAAAATTCATACTTCTCTGGGCACTGCTTTAGTGCGATGACTACAGTGTTACAGTTTAAAAAATGTTAGTTTTTCTTTTCCCAAGTTTTCTGAAGAGAAGGACTCTTGTTTCTTTAAAATAACAAGAACATTATGACACAGCAGGGTAAAAGCAAGAAAAAATGAAACACTTTTTCCTTCTAAAGGGCATATTTATGCTGTACATAAAAAAACATTACTGTTGCACTGTGTATTGGGGCAATTCACTGAGATTATATGCCATTTCTTTCAAGATTGCTGGTCCACCCTGCTTCTGTGTTCCCACAGCCCTTTTGCACTGCTTTCTGCTTTCTTCTGTTCTTCCTTTATGCTTTAGTGCTGTAAATTCCAGATTATGTTCTTCTACTCAGCTTAGCTCCTCTGCCTCTCTTAATGATAAAAAGGACTTGTGTCAATATGCACAACTGACAATTCAGATGACGACTGTGTGACACAACTATCTTTTCCTTACCATAGAAAGGGTTTATTTTGTATTGAAACTTCTCTGTACAGCTGAATTTTCATTGTAGCTGACAGATGCATCTTTACTGACTCAGGCTTTTCAAAAAAAATCAGAGGATAATTTCATGGACAGAAATGATCATTAATTTATTTAAGGCTCAGAATGTAAAACAGAGGCTTATGGGCCTTGTCTGAAATCAGACGGAAATGATTCTGGAATTTGTGTTAAGTTCTGAATATTTCCTTTTAAATAAAATAATGAAAGAATAATTTGGGTTGGAAGAGACCTTTAAAGGGCATCTAGTCCAACCCTTCTGCAGTGATAAGAGACATCGTCAACTAGAGCAGGTTACTCAGAGTCCCGTCCAACCTGACCTTGAATATTTCCAGGGATTGGGCAACTACAACATCTCTGGGCAACCTGTGCCAGTGTTCCACCACCCTCATTGTAAAAATTTTCTTCCTTATGTGTAGTCTGAATCTACCCTTGTTTAGTTTAAAATCATTACCCCTTGTCTTATCACAACAGGCCCTACTAAAAAGTTTGTCCCCATCTTTCCTATGGGCCTCCTTTACATATTGAAAGGCTGCAACACAGGTACCCCTGGACCCTTCTTCAAGCTGAACAACCCCAACTCTCTTAGTCTTTCTTCATAGGAGTGGTGTTCCATCCCACTGATCATTTTTCTGGCCCTTCTCTGGACATGCTCCAACAGGTCCATGTCTTTCTTGTGCTGAGGACTCCAGAGCTGGATGCAGTACTCCAGGTGGGGTCTCACCAGAGCGGAGTAGAGGGACAGAATCACCTCCCTTGACCTGCTGGTTACGCTTCTTTTGATGCAGCCCAGGATATGGTTGGCCTTCTGGGCTGCAAGCACACATTCCTGGCTCATGTCCAGCTTTTCATCTATCAGTACCACCAAGACCTTCTCTGCAGGGCTGCCCTCAGTCCACTGATGCCTCAGCCTGTGTTGATACTGGGAGTTGCTTTGACCTAGATGCAGGACCTTGCACTTGGCCTTGTTGAACCTCATGAAGTTCATGAGCCCACTTGTCCAGCTTGCCCAGGTCCCTCTGAATGTTATCACATACCTCAGGTGTGTCAACTGAACCTCTTAGCTTGGTGTCATCTGTAAACTTGCTGACAGGGCACTTAATCCCACTATGCCTTGATGAAGATATGGGTCCCAATACAGACTGCTGAGGGACACCACTCATCACTGATCTCCATCCAGACATTGAACAAAATGAGATAAGTATGAGCTGTGGTGCTAATCATAGATCAGTGGCTCAACCCAAAGGTGTCTGGTGCTGTCTGCAGTGTCTGACAGTGCCTGCTTGGTCTCCAGCTGCCACTACAGAGGAATGCAAATCTCCCACTGGTCCTATATCCTGTTTCTGAGTCCCATACAGATCCTAGCAAGTCCTTGGGTGCCACAAGTGGCATTGGGTACATTTGTGTGATCAAATACATGGAGCCATTAGCATGTCAGTTTTGAATTACAGAAATAAAATAAAACCAAATATCTAATGTTCCAAAGGAGCTTTTTTAAAAATACTGACCTACTTGTCAATCACTGCAATAAATTTATCTGCATTGTAATACATTTACTTGTAGCTAGTGTGTACAAATACAAGTCCTATATTCTGTAAAATTGGAACTTGTGCTTGCAAAGCAAGAAGCTGGTATTTTTAAGATGGCTTCAATATTCCTAATAGCTGAATACACTTTTTGTTAGGCCTGTTGATGGATGCCATATATCATCAACTACAGTCTCCTACATACTACAGTTTGAAATAACAAAGAATTCTAAGTATTATGACCTTTTCTTCTTATATTTTGTCTTTGAAATATGGGGTGTGATTCTGATTCCTCTGAAGTAATTGGAAAACCATTGTTTGACGCAAAGAGGTTTCTGGATCAGCCTGCTTCTCCTAGAGCCATGCAAAGAACCTCTCTTTTACTCACCTTGCTTGTTCCAGCTACTGTTCAGCTTTGGGGACAAATTTCAGCTCGCTCTTTATGTTCTGAATCTCTGACAAGTTGACAGCAGGACCTGGAAGTTTCTTAGCTCCTGGGAGATGTTTCTTGTCTTTCTCCTCCTCTGTCAAAGCAGGCATGCTCTGCACAAAAGGAGACCAGTGACCTTACTGCCACAATAGCAATCTCCTGAGCATGAGGATAGGTCAGTTATTTGAGAAACAGTAAAGGATATTTTTATACTAAATGCAGTCCCAACGGAAATGTGGTGGGTGGGGAGAAGGGCAGGAAGAGATAGGATATTTTGTTGGTTGTCGTCTAAAATCATTCTGAAAAAAGAATAGAATGTGCTCAGTGCAGAGGAATGTGGGTCTTCTTTTAAATGAATAAGAAATTACAGTGTCAGACCATTAGCAGGAAATTAACTGAGTGGAGCATGGAAAAAAGCAACTCCCAGGTCTTTTGTATTTTAGGGAAAAAAAGCAAAAGGACCATTTTTAGAACCTAATTTCTTTCTGAGTCTCATAGTTGCCAGCAAGTTGGGGAGGAAAACCATCATGCACTTCTGCAGCTCTGGAAAGAGCTATGGCAGTAGGTTATGGACCCCAGAAGCTCCATCCAGCCTCAGCTTGAGTTGATGTTTAATTTTTCTTAACCTTAGTTGCAAGACCAGAAGAGTTTTTGTCATTTTATGATTGAGTCAGGGTAGTGCATGATGGCTATTTTGCTGACACTGTAAAAACACAGGCTGAACAACAGCACTTACACAATAGCAAGCATCTCAACTAATTTCCCAATGGACCACAGTATTTCAGCCTTTGGCACTTTGTCGTCTCTACTATTGCTCCTAGGTGAGGTAGAGTGTGTATTTTAGACAATTTCTATTCTAAACTGAGCAATGTTTTGAAGGAGTAGTTTTCCAGTAGGAAGTTTAAGGTTGTTCCAGTCTGTTCTGTATTTTTCAAGGCTGGCATACAGGGGGGAATCATGAAGGTATAGAGATTAATTAATATTTTACTGAAAATAGTTTCACAATGAACTTATTTTTTCTTTTTTGATTACTTTGTGAATGTCTTCTTTGGATGGGCTTTTTGGAGCTAATTCAGTATTTAGATTTATTAGTTACCCTTTTTGGAAAGGTGTATTGACTGTGAACAGTCAATTCTTTATATCTGACTTTTTAAAATTTCAAAGTTATCTGTCAAATATTATTAGTCATTAAACTCCTCTTTTTTCTGTCAATGAATGGACTATATGCTGCTCAGGAAGCATACTTTTTGCCACGTTAAGTACCAAGTAAACAAGGAATTCTAGAAAACTGGTCTTCAGAAACTTTCTAGAGATCAGCAGATATAGGAAAACGGAAGTGATAATTATATTAATTGGCTTAGTAAACTTGTATTAGCTTTTCTTTTTAGCTAATATGCTATTAGGTAATACAAGATAAGACTATTTAATAACATTATACTATAGTTTCCATTTGATCATTTCAAATCCCAGCCAGTAATCCAGCCCCAGATACTATGTATTCTGTCAAATAGCTAGCTTAATGATCTAATATCCTGAAACAGTAGCAAAGTACAGCAGGAGAATAAGTAAATTGATACAGAAGGTGTTTGTAGAGATGCACAAAATTGTATCAGTAGTCAAAGATTCCATGAGCTTGTACTGTTTCCTTTGACAGTTTTCTTGTGCAGCTAGCTAATCTGAATAATTGGGAGAAACTATCATTCCCCCAACCCCTTAGTTCTTATTAGTACACAGCAAGATACTATGTTAAAAATACCATTTCAAGTCATCTACAATATCATTCCTTTCACAGTAGAAATGGTGCAAACTTTGTCCATGTTTTGGAGACTTTGTGCTCCATAAATCGATGTTAGCTTTCCCCCCTAACCTCAGGTGTGTGCTATTTATGACTGTACCCACTCCCCACCCCCTCCCCATCACCCACTCCATGTGCAATGTGCAGCTGAGATCAGACCTTGGCCTTCAGTTTTATTGCAGGAAGGCTGAAAGATGACTTAGATATATGACAAAAGTTAACAAATACATGCATGGAAATGCTCTGACTTAAGAAGAGTTATTTTCTGAAACTCCTAACCCCCAATTCTTTTTATGTTAACGTGTCTGCTCTGTTGACCTTCAAAATTACACATTCCCATCTGACTCCATCATCCTTTTGAGTAAGACCCATATTTCCCTCGCCTCCTTTGCCAAGGTTTTAAAATACAATGAAAAATGCTAAGCACTGGTTAGCAAAAGTTGTATTTGTCTAAAGCTGCTCTGAAGAGTCACAAGCTGTACTACAAAACCTAATGAGATGAGAAAATTGAAAAGACAAGTCCACTTGTAGCACTTCTAGTCTATTCCTATTACAGGATCTGGTCCTCTAGTCTTTACTCCAAATGGTTTGGTTGCATATTGCCTGTAAAACTGGGGCCAAGAACTTTCATTCCATAATGTCTGTCTCATATATAGTATTCACACAACGGAGAAGCAAAGGAATATTTAATTACCCAACCAAATCTAATTATTAGCACTAGTCATTTATTTTATTTCTCAAACACTACCAGAATTCACACATGCTATATTAGTTTCTGCTTAATAACATGCATTCCTTCACCAGTTTAATTACTGCAGAGAGAATATGCTTTGGTTTCTTTCCAGAGGAGAAAGCTACAATATGTGTTCAAGGTCACTTTGCATGTTTGGTTTTGTTTTTTTAAAATCTTCTTAAGAAGAGTTAATTTAGCCTAGTTTTGACTTCTTCCAGAAAGTTCTCTATAAACAGCGAACTACTTATATCAAATTTGTCAAAATTAGAAAAAAAATCTGTCTGATTTAGACAGAAAAGGAAGAATTAGCTTTTACATAACTAAACCTGACCACTTTAAGTGCCTGTACAAGGTCAGAAGGGGATGATGATTTGTCTGAAAATAATCATCTGGATGCTTCTTTTCTGGGACTGAATCACCAGTGGTGCCACTGCATGCCTGGAGAGAAGTGGCTATGCACCCCATCCTGATCATCATGGCTCTGCTTCGCATGAGGGCAAGACTCCTTCCAGCCACGACACTTTTTCTTCACCCACGTGGCAGCAGGTCCTGGCCAAGTCCTGCCAGAGGCGGCCCAGCTGTATGCAGCCAATTTGAGCCTTTCCTGACCTTGGCTCCGAGAAGCATTGGCAGCTCTGGCCCAGCAGGACCAGTTGTCAATGGGGGTTTAGAAATCCAAACTAAGGCAACTGGCCAGGAAGCCATAAGCACCCATCTTTACTTGAGTTTTTTTCTTACTTGATGTATTATTATAAAAGTTAATGGTAAATAAGATGCTTTAATACCTGCGTTTAATCATAAACTGTGATCAAGGTTGGCTAAGGTATAAATTGGATTCTATATTCAAATCTCAATGTTAAATATGCCCTGTAAAATCTAAACGGGAAAACACAGAATTCATTCTAAAATGGAGTATTTTCAGCCCTGTGCAGGTAAATGGGTTCATATTTTCTGTTAATTTGCAAGTGTCTTCATATTAAATTTCCCCTTGTTGATAAACATTCCAAAAAGTGTCAGGTTTGAAAGCCTGTTCCAATATTGTTAAGCTGTAACACCCACACCATGGGGCAGCAGGTAGTAGCATATTCTTCCAAAGGCTTGCTATAACTTCCTGCTGTATCCCATAAACTCCTATCTAGATTAATACTACTAGTGAAATACTGGCTCTCTTTCCTAACAGCAGATATCATGCTGCTATTGAAGGACTGCTGCGCACCTTTGAAACTGTTTAAATTCCTATAGGTGCCTTAGCATCGAAACCAGAACTGTGTATACATGAAGTGTTTAGTAGGTGACATTTATTTCCACGAATGCTTAGTGCATGTTCAGCTATGGTACCTAGGACTGGTATGCATAAGTATAAGACTAATTAAAAGGCTTTCTTCCATCAATGGCAAGGATTCTCCTGGAACAAAAAAAAATCACCCCCCCCCCCCCCCCCCTTCTTTTTTTTTCTTACCTCCTCCACTTCTTCAGGTGTAATTTCTTTTCTTTTATGAGGGTGGCCTGCACCAGGTCGAAATGCTCCCATTGGGATGTTAATATTAGCCTGTGAGAAAGAACTTATGATGTATATAATAGTGACTGAGAGAAAAACATACAGTTAGTAAATAGCAAAACTCAAAAGGAGTAGGACAAGAGGACAAGAGTGTAGCCATTATCGTGGTTTCTGAGCACTTATGCCTTCAATATATGCCTCATCACACCACTCCTGTGGGAAAGAGAAGTGCTTTCATCTCTGTTTTAAAGACAGAAAGTGAAAAAAACAAAGCTACCTAGAAAGCTTTTGAAGTTCTGCATTTTAGTCTAATGCTCCCTGATTTCATTGGACTTTAAACAAATGAGTACTAGACACCAAAGTGTCCTTAGACACCCGAGTCTGCTTCGATTTGCTCAAGGTCACACAGAAAGTGAGTCTCAGAATCAGCATTTAAATCACCCAAATCCTACAGAAACACCCAAATCACTGGACCACTCTCCCCACACCCAGTGACACCAGTCCTCACCTCATTTAATCATAGGTAGTTAGGAAGGAAAGCTCACCCTGAGCCAACTTAAGCTGTGTTTAAAATGTGATTTTACTGAGAAAGTTTACCCATGGGTGCTACAAACTGCAAATGTAATGCCTTAGTCCGAGAAATAAGGCTCTCAGTTGCAAAGAGGATCTGTGGGAAAGGGCAGGAAGGCTTTTTGACCCTCCAGCTCCTGCTAGGTTTTGCCCAGCCACCTGAGCCTAGTCTGCAGCAGGGCTCATGGGTCAGAGCAAGCTAAATTGTCTATAATCCCAGACAGACTGCTAGCCCCTAGCTTTGGCAAACTCACTCCAGAATGACACCCACACGACTGCATCAATCTACTTTTTTTATCTATGGCAGAAAGCCAGTAGCCATTGCACAAATGAGGCGGATAATAGATACCTTAAAAGTAAAGATTTTTGAGAAAAGAATGACAGAAAACATTGCTTAGGAAATGCAGGAAATTGCTTGGGAGCAGCTAAAATGTATCTGTTTCCCAGTGTGACCCAGCCTGGATTATTTTAAAAGTCAAATAGCATGATCAACTAAATGCACAATTTATACCTATTCTTATCTCATGATCTCAGAAAGGAAGCTGCTCCTAGGAAATGTCATCAAAATATCATGACTCCCACTGGTAAAACCAGGGGGTGAATCGGTAATGTTATGGAGCGGAAGCAGCGAATCTTCCAACAGCGAGCTGTGTTATTGTAGTTTACCATCTGACTGATTCGCATTAGATGAAGATGAATAATCCCATCCTTCTGCTCAAATTGTAGTCTTGCAGATCATGCCCCAGGTTGGGCAACTCGAGGAAAACAGCCCACTGTTTTCAGTAACTTCTCTGACAACTGTAATCAAACATCAAGCAAATTAAGAATCCATTTGCCAAAAAATAAGCACCTTTCCCTGTATTCTATTTATCTGTTTCCCATTACATTACTTATGCAAGGTGACGCTGTCGTTTCAGCGGGGCTGGCAAATGTCTATAAGGCCATGTAGTTTATAGACAACTGGGCATACATTTCATAGAGCTTTTTGACTGAGCATTAGTTTAGATACTGTGAAACCTTTCATCAACACTTCCTAAATTCCCAGGAGACAGGACATTTTCAGCCTCCCAGTACTTAACCCATTATTTCATTTATGGGTGGAAAAAAAGAACTTCACTATTTTTACTTTTAAGCACCTTCCCTGCCAGGCTCTGGTACCTCCAGGCAGCTTCTTTTTTTGGAATATGAAACTTCTTTGCACTTTACAGCTAGCATGGTCACACAAGTTGGCAGAGTTGAAACATTAAGAGTTACTTCTCCTGTTCGTGCTCATTTTGAACCCAGGCATTTTTTCCCTTTGGAGTCAGTAAAAGTAGAAGCCAGCTTCCCACGGCCACCCAGGGCAGAGCACAGCATGGTAATTGTGATACCCAGACCTTGCATTTCCTACTGTGATTGACAGACCAACTGTGACTAAAATGGTTCAGGAAACAAAAATGAACCACTAAGTGCCAGACTGCTAATTAAATGGAATAAACCACTCTTGGGTCTGTTTCAGCATTCTTACAGCAATCTGTGTCACATGAAAGTGGTTTGAACTATTTTATCTGCAATAAGTGCGTTCACGTCAGAGTTTGGACAAGACGTATGCAGACGTGAAATATTAACTTGGTAAAATGAGCAGTCTTTAAGACATATTTTAACACTGTCTGGATCTGATAACATGTACTAAAAATTAAAATATTTCTAGTATGAAATGAAAGTATGACTGATTTCTGAGCAGTTCCTGACCAGAGGTACCAGAGTCCTGAGCTGTAAATCTCTCTCTTAATCCAATGCCAGTCCCCTCCTGTGGGTAAGCAGCTGTGTAACGGGTGAACAGTGGACCAAATTCTGTATACCAGTGTAGCTCTCCAAGGACTGTGTTGTGCTGTGATCTGCACAAGTTTGCAATTTTGTTTTTAAAATACATTTCAAGGCTCTTGTCACCTGTTGGTGACAGGTTCAGACTCCTGAAATCCTAAATTATAATTGCTTTAGACAGACTTTCTAGGTGTGTTTATTATTTTTAATCATACTAATTATTAAAACTATTGGGTTCGCATCTTCCTTTGTTTTTGGAAAGTGCCTGCCGTATTTTGGAGGTCATTACAGTTTTCATAATGAGTAGGTATGTGTACTGATGTACTCTACTATGGTCTTCCTAAACAGACAGAAAGAAAAATATCTGTAAGCATGACATACAACATATACTGCTGTTTTGACTCAATTAAACTGGTATTTAGAGATTTGTCTGTGCTCTTCTTTCTGTTTAATAGAGACAGGCTATCCAGATTAGGACACAGACTGAGTACTGTTATGGATAAATTCTTCACAGCATCACAACCATTCCTAGCTGTCTAGAAGGGTGACTGAATAAGCTGGAAAGTCACTTCAGTATAAACATATTAAATTAAAAAAATAAAAAATAAAGGAACTACAGAGAAACCTGAATGCAAATCAGAAGAAAAAATAGGAAACCTCTCACCCTTACCTCTGGGTAAAGACAAGAGTGGTGTTTGTAGGTAGAATAATTTGCAGCCAAAGCTGTACACAGCCTTTTACATACTAAGAGGGGGAAGCCAGCAATTGACAGGAATTGACAGTACTTCAGTCCTCTATCACCCTGAACTACTCTTGGGAACCAGTTGCTACCTTTAACTCTCCCACATCTGTATTTGGTGGCTATTGGCAAGTGAAGATTTTAGCATACATCCCGTATGGTCAGAAAGAAGCCACTTCTGACACAGAGTACCATCACATATTTCAGTTAGTACAGCCTCATTACACTTCCATTGCTGCATCATGATGTATACATGTATACATCCCCATCTCCAGGGGATGTCGGTCCTACTGTAATAGTACATAATAGCAAAGCTTCATAATATATGAATCACAATGTATAAAAGCAATGTGACTCAAATTTTGAGTCATGGTTCTTAGAGCGCTGAAAATGTAATAGGCATCAATTGAAGTACAAGTCTCCCTGCTGGAGCAACCTTTGGCACAATGTTTAATAGATTTACTTTAAAGTTTGTGCTGTAATTTTTCTCATTATTCAAATTACCTTTGCAAAAATTAGTTTCTTAAATTACTTAACTTAGTGCTTAAACTTAATGCACTTTTAAAATAGACAAACTAGAAGAATTTTTTTACATTTAGAAGTTGGAAAGTCATCATAAAAATAAAAAGGAGTATATAGCTACTTCTTTGCTTTAAGAAAAAAAGTAAACCAAATTAATTCATTAAAAAGGCTTGTATGTGCCTATGGAGTTAAAGGGAAAAATGTAAACATGTTTGAGGTATAAATTATCTACATTTTTTCATTAATTATACAAACATTTCCACAGTCACTGTAAAAAAGGGATGGAAATTTGAACTGAGTGAAATCAATGGCAAACTTCTGCTAGTTTCAACTGAATTAGAGTACAGCAGTTTGATGCCTGTCCCAGTAGAGTTGATGATGATAAAGAAAATTAGCATTTTTACAGTGCCTTGCAACTTTAGTATGCTGTCTAGCCACTGGGTAATTAATATTCTTGATACTTCAGTCCATTGACTTAGTATTATCTTGAGGAAACAGAGGACAGATCAGACTTTAGAAATTGCATTTTGTGTTTCTTATGTAATTTCAAAGAAACCTGAACTTGTGGTAAAATTTCATTGCATGTACATTTTATAAATTTCATAAAATACATGAAAATTCTCTAAAATCCTGCACTTCAGGAAATATTTTGGCCTTTTGACAAGAACCAATGACAGCATGAACTAAATACATTCTTCACAATGCTACTTCATGAGAATGTTGGGAAATTCTCCAGCTGTTTCTTCTACAAGTATGTAACAACCAACTTCATCTTTATGAGCACATGCCATTTGAGGAGGTATGTGACACACAACATTTTTAAAATGCAAACATCAATATTTCTCCAATTTTATTTTCACTTTTAAATAAAATGCTTCCTAAACAAATATTGGAAACTGTGGGGTTTTTTTCCTAAAGAAATGCAGACATTAAAATCCTCACAATACCTACGCCATCTTTTTATCCTATAATTTTTTCAGCATGATATTAACTCTGTGTAAAATCTAATAGTTGCAAGAATCAGTCTTACCCATAATGTTGATCATTTGGGCAGATGTATCACTGTGTTTTGCTCAGCTGATCTGCCATCAGACATAACCTAACACTGTAAAGACCATACAAGCAACTGATCAACCAACCTGATTCAGGTTTTTATCAGCTCAGATCATAAGATGGTCTTCAGGTCAAGCTTTTTCAGTGCTTTCATATCTACCAAGCTTTTCTCTTTATAAGAATAATCCCCAGTTAGCACTTCTGTAGTGTTTCACCTGAGCAAAAATGCAGTTTGCCAAGAAATGGCAGTTGAGGTTTATTATTTTATTATATTAGAAACTTAGAAACAAATACTGTCTCTTACCTGAATGGCTTTGACATGTGACGCTGGCTGTTTTGACATTTTTAAGACAGAGGCTTATCCCTGCAAGCAAAATGGGAAAGTGTTACAGGCTCTGACATTCTGATAGCTAAGGGAGATAAGCTAGAACTTAACCCATGCTGCCTCTTGACAGGCATCCATTTCATCTGCCCAGCTCCTGTTTCCATCTCAGTTTCAGAGTTGCTTAGTTATTCCTTCTGTATGTCAGAAAGAGACAGAACACCTGAGCTTCTCCAATTAATCTTTCATAGCCACAAATGGAGCTATCTCTTTCACATTAAAAACAATAATGAGTAGAGATAAGGAATCTCTCAAACCTTATGGCACTGTAAAATGAGTAAGAAATAAAGGAAGCATTTGAGGATAAACAATGTATGATTACCTCTGCTACAGTAGGTACATGGGATTTATTAGAACTCTCAGTTTAAACTGTCTTTCAAATAAAGCATAAAATGCTACAAAATATTGATAAATGCAGACACAACCATTTTCTGACTCACAAATCCTTGCAAATCTGTAATGCCTATGGACTGAAAATTATCAGGATGGTCAGACTGTAGAGTTCTCTTTGACAATTGCGAAGGCACAAAGTAGTCTCCCTTCAAAGTTGTAGATTCAACTATTCTCTTTAGTAATAAGGTGAAAAGGAACAGAGTTTTTTCATAATTTCATGCAGGCAGAGAAATACGGACTGAAACAGTATTAATATACAGTAACAAAGGGACACATACTGAAGTCAAAAGGTAAAAAAAAAAAAGGCAAGAAATTTTGTTATCAGATTAATTGAAACACCATCTCAGCCTTTTACTCTTTCACTGAGAATTGAGATTTTAACAGGACTAGACCTTCGTCAAAGTCTGGCTCTTTAACCATTATAATACTAAATAAGACAACAATACTAAAAGGTGAAAAATGAGTCCACCAGAGAACTCATTGATCTCAGCCAAACCACAGAATATTTTTGCAACTATATTTAACCTGAGATAAGAAGAAAAATATTGAGAAAAGCAATAAATGATGTAGGAGAAAACAGTAGAAATATACCGAGAAATCAAAAGTGGGTGAAAAGTTTTGGTACTCCAAAGAATGTAACTGTCACATTGAGGAACTATCAAAAAAGAAAACTATAGATGAGTTTGAGGTTGGCTTTAACCTGGAGTATTGGCCTGAAATTGTATCACTGGAGCTGCATGGAAGATTTGCTCTTCCATATTCTCACATTGGCTTTAAATCTGTGTATAATGCTGAGTAGAACTTAAAAGTAAAAATGACCCGCCATTAGAGGTCTCCCTCTGATCGCACTCTCAGCTGTAAAGAGTGCTGTCCAAACCAACACAGCCTTAAATCAGTGGATGTCATCTTCATAGGTTGCTTCAGGTTTAAATTGCTTCCACTAAATTAAAAAATCAGAAGAAAAATCCTGCCATGCAAAATAAAAACAGCATGCTTCCAGTGAGTTTTATTTTGTGGGTTTACATTTACATTTATAATCTTGAAATCAGAGGTAGTTTTAGAAGCTTCAGAATTCACTTTGGGGGGATGAAATCTCAGGCACTACAGTTCATGACAAAATTTGCACAGATTTCAAAAAGCCAAGAGGATTTACTGCCCTTTATCTCTCTTTCCTTTTTGAAAATCTTTACTCTGCATAGAAATAACTGTGCTGCCAACCAGTGGATTTCTTCCAAAGATAAATATGAAGCAATTCCCTAGTTTATTGAAAAGATAGGACTCATAATACAGAAAATTTTAATTAATTTTTCTTATCATCTTCTCTTTCTAATCAGAATGAAAAATGGAAACAAAAGCACAGGAAATTAACATAGAACATTTTAAAACACTGTTTCTACTTTCTGAACACTGTCACAAAGAAATTCATGCTAAGATGTACTTCTGCATCTTGCAAAAATGCTGATACACACTTATTGGGCCACCTAGAACCAAAGGGGCAAGGATTTACATTGAATCTCAATTTTAAAACAAGCACAGTGATATTGCTCCTCAGCGAGGTGCTCTGGGTTCAGCAGAAGTCTGCATTCAAAATTATTGCAATCAGACACCAGTTCCTAAATGGATACATGATACAATTGTGTAGGACTGCATTTGGAGGACGTGATTTTCCTACCAGTTCATGCTGTCCTCATTACTGCCAGAGAAATCAGGACAACAGCATGCTACTGAGTAAAAATAGACAATCTTCTCTGGCGTTCTCCCCTTCCCTCCCTTCCCTGAGTTGCCCTCCAGAGCAATACTGACCATCAACCACAGGAAAATAAACCTTAGTTCACAGATGCATCAGTTACTGAAGTGATGAGTTCATTTTTATTAATTCCTTTGGTTTTTTGCTACGTGTCTCAGAGAGTCAAGAGTGCTGCACTGATTGTATTAAGTTATTTCTGGCATTCCAATCAGCTCTGCAAACTTGAAAAAATTACTCTTCACCCTCTTTTCCACGGCAGGATTTCACATGTACACAGCCAGAGAAACTCAGACGAACGCAGCCCATATTCCCCAGTGTCTCTTTGGCCTCCCCACACCTTACCTTTTGCCTTTTATGGGCTGCATGCTGAGCCAAACTTAGAAAGCAGCAGCACTGTTAGTTCAGTTTGGAGCTCTTTTATGCCCCAGTTCTCCTGCAAATTCCCTTACTTCGCAGTGAAAGAACTCATGAACAGGACTACTTGTGAAATGCACGACTACTGCAGTGAAACAAATCAGTGCTTTGAAAAGAAACTTTGTAAAACAAAGGACCTATCTTCTCTCTGCTAAAAATAATTTCTGACAGGGCTGCAGCAAGATAATAAGCCGACTTATTCAATTTTTTTTAAATAAGATGAGATATCAGAATGCCATCTTTTGCAATCCACGCAAGAGATGTACAGTAGCACACAGACAACAGAAAGAGCCCTCCCCCTGCCCCAGCTGGAAGCTGCCTTTCCCCCCCGCCGCACTCACGGCATCAAGCATAATGCGTATTTTGGACATAGAACTGCAGTGTATTATCTTATCAAAAGGCTTTGACAGGAACCACACCACTGTGAGACACAGCTAGCACAAAGAAAGAAGAGAAACCCCCACTTTGCAGCTTCCAGTCTGTTACACAAATACTTACTACTATTGCTCTATGCAAATGCGATCACATTTTCTGTACTGCAGTTACCTGTTAAGCTCACAGTGAAAGAACATCCCTCTTACCATCAAAACCCCCAGGTAATAATTCACTAGTTATAACAAACGTATAGAAAACAATAAGCATGTGCCTATGTACTACAGTATTTGAGCTAACACACAGCTACACTTCTTATGAGAAAATAGGTATTTAAGTGACTTTCTGTTTCAAATCTTTAAAAATCCCCACAGCCTATGAAGCAATAACTACAACAATCTGCTTTGAATATGCTGATATGCTGCACAAGACATTAGAATTAGCCAAAACCCACAATTATTGTAGTCATATTGCAGCAGATTAAAGAGTTTTCACAAAGGTCTTTCAAGTTTTTAACTGACCCCTTCAAGATTAGCTTACTTATTTACTTATATAAGAAAAGCTCCAAACCGTCAAGTGAGTATGTGCACCTCCTTTCGATGCTGAAAGAGGCACCTTCTTCTACCAGCTGAGGTATTGACTGTGATCCTTTTAATGTGTCTGAAATAGCTCCGATGCTTTCAGCCCGGACGGCACTGAGAGCTGCTCCAGCCGGGAGTGGGACTCTGCTGAGAAGCGAAGTGTAAAAGGGAATTCCTGTCATAGCTTCCAGTTGTTCTTCCTAAATATAGAGTTTGATTCACCCTGCAACTTGGTCCCCTGTGACACTTGACCATCGTAAAACCAGGGCTCAAGTGTCAAGCAGGAGGTGTTGAAGGAACACACCTTTGGGTCCTTTTCTTGCCCTCCCTCTCCCTGTCGTTCTGGGCTTTTTACAAGCACCAGGCATACGGCAGCAGAAGGTAACGCACAGCTCCTTCCATGGTGTTTGGGGCAGTGTGCGCCTCCCTACTGCCGCACCAGAGAAGGAAATAATTATGGAGACATAATTACGAAGAATTCTCAGGGGAACTAACTGAGGCGAATGCCACACCAACATGACTGTATCACTGCTAGGTCGGGAGCAAACTCACACAGCAGCTGCCTTGGGGTCTCAGTGTAGTGTCCTTCTGAGTGGGACAGCCATGTGCACAGGGAAGAGGGCTTCTGACCAGACGAGGCCATAGTGGCCAGCTGCTGAGCCTTAGGGCACATGGATGAAGATAAAGGAAGAGTGTTGGGGGGAGTTGCTATAGCACATAAGGGAAGTGAAACATTAGTATAAGGCCATTTTCCTGATGGCTGGACTACTGTCTTCAGTGAAGGCCTCTGAAAGAGATCTACCACAGCAAGTTGTGCATGGGGCACAGCATGGCATTTCCACTTGCAGAAGCACAGCCTCCTGTTTACTGCCTCTTCCACAAGACTGAACTTTCCTCCTGCTCTCCACCTGACACACAACACTAATGGTGATGACAGCAGTGTCATTACGGGCAATATAGTGTACTGGCCACTTGCTGCTGCTACTTGCAACTTTTACGAGAAGATCAACATTTTCAAAATTAGTGTCAAAGACATTTATAACAACCCATGGCTGGGATAGCGATTTCAGAGAGGATATCCCCTGACTTTAACTTATTTGACCAATCACTCTTTTCATTTCAGGTATCTCAAAGAGGAAGATGACCTCTTTGTTAAGCCTGTGACTCAGCCTTTGCTGCCTTCTTTCCCAACGGTGCTGTCATCTGGAAGCAGCTGATAAAGCTGCTGACTTGCTCTAGCAGCTTGCAGGCTACTCATAGTCACCCCTTTCCCAAGAAGCCATGACAAGACGGACACAGTTAGGCATGCAAGAAGCACATGCATTTATGATACCTGATGGAGGTATGTATAGCAATCAGCTCGCTCTGAGAAGACCACTTGGCCTATTCCTCAGAAAGGCTGAGTGTGGCTGTTGTCAATTATTTTGAGGCATGAGAAGACTACTGCACTTGAAACATAGCAGGGTTCACAACAGGGCTCACAGACCTGTCTGCTGCCTGCAATGGAAGAGTTTGCTGTTATAATCTAAGGTCCATGTTAAAGCAAAGCTGGAGTTGGGTAAGTGACTTTACATACCTCCTTGTGATGGTTCATATTTACAACAAAAATATCAGAAAGCAATGAAAGAGGCAATATATTGTTGTAACAGAGCCTTATACATGAATTTATTTAAATTTATATTACAATAGTTGTATTACAAACCAGCTCTAGAATACACAGTTCTTTCTTCCATGTACCACTAATTTAGCAAAGGTAGACCACTGCTTACATTGTATGATCCCCTCATCTTTCAAATTCACCTCAGAAATACCACCTCAACACTGCTTCCTTCAACAAATCTTCATAGCAGTGACAAGTAATTTGATAGCCTCGGTGATGTGTAAACGGGAAAAGAATCCATGTCTGTCACACACTCATAAACTATCACACCTAAACTGTATTAGATAGCAGGGATAAAAGGAGTAAACCCAAATTTTATCACTGATATCGATAGTTGGTGGGCACAGGAATCACAGAGCAGCCTGCAGTTCTCCAGTCATTTCCAGGACAGCTGATTTTCTAGCACCACTGTTAGCTTCAGATCTGAGTGGATTTTAACAGGGAAAATAGACACTTTTACTACTATTTTGCAGAGCACCATTATCTTTGATGTACGGCCCCATGACTTGCAGATTCATCTGCTAAATATGTGCAGCAGATGATTTACTAAGTAAATAATGAGGCATATGTGCATTTCAGATGATGGATTTAATGCCTGGCAAGTTAGGGCCAGGTATGTTGACACACACTGCATAAAATTACTGTGTCTCCTGTACAAAAATCCAAGACATAGTAACCATGTATGTATCTGAAGTATGAAAATCCCAATAGAGTTAAAAATACACTCTTTTTGCATTCCTAGAGCTTCTCTAATTAACATGCTTCCTGGAACTGCTTATTAGTTTTGAAAGTGAAGTTGATGGTTAACAGAAAAGTGTACGTATCTTACTTCTTGACTGAGATATTTCACTGTATAATGTCAGAATTGTTTCTTCAAGCTGCCACTACTTAATATCCTTACTTAAATGTTTTGCTTTTAAAGAAACCTCATGAGCACAGACAGAACTTCCCTGAGGCTCCCAAAAGAAAAATATTTTTTCTATTCTAGTCCAAAATGTTTCATTGTAATGCAAACAGTGTAATACAATTGAAAATACAAGTCAACAAAGGAGCAGTCACAACATCAGCTCGCTTGAAATAAGACTTCTTTAAAGTAAAAAGTTTAAAAATACATTCTTGGAGTTTTGTTCCAAATTACCAAGTAGTAGCAACATATTCTAGATCTTTGGCAATGCAAAAATTTGCTTCCCTATCTTAATTCTAGCTCTATAAATTACAGATTATTACCAGGTGAGGGTAGGAGGCCCACAATACTAAGTATTTGATCAATTAATTCCTACCACTACCTTCATTTTAATTCTTTGGTTGAGAATATCAAAACTAAAGTTTCAGTGCAACTTGTGCAACTGTTCTCTTCACACACCTAACTTATTGACTAAGATTTTAAGATAATAAACCTGCTATGACAGATTTATCAGAGGATTAACATAGAGGATCCTGGGCCATTCATTCTCTAACTGTCACAGATTTTATTTGTACTTTTGGGCTCTGTTCCCTTAGTAAAGATGTCTCTACTCCACATAACACTGATTTGGCACATAGGCTTGATGAAAGACAGAGACTTTTAGCAACGGTACCCAGTCATACAAGGTTAGACAGAGTGACAGAAATTAAAATACAGTGGAGCAAGCAGTTACAAGCCATCAGAGCCCATTCTTATTCTTGCTTTAAACTGCAAATAATTTTGAATCCTGAACTGCAGAAAGAAAAACAGACCTCAGCTGCTTTGTCAAAAGGAAAGCTGTTTGAGGAAGTTATCATCTACTGCTTGATTGTTTCTCCCAGTTTTCCCCAAACTATGTGTTTCTTAATATTAAGAAAAAATCAAGCACTTTCTCTTGAGTTTGTTTGTGCAGCTCTGCCAACAACAGTAACATCAGGCTATTTAAATAATGAATGATAAAATAGCATGCAAAAATGTTTGCCATTATCTAGTGGACAGGAACTCAACAAACATATCTAAATTAGATGATTTCATTTCTGTGACGTTTCTGAGCTGCTAAATATTAATTCAACTCCTGCATGCTCTCCTTCTTTTCCATATAAAAGCATGGTGATTATTACCACAGACTGTTCCATCAAGAAATAATTAGCCTTGTATTAAGAAGATGGTCTCATTAGAGGCTGCCAGTGACCTTGTTCTAAATTTCAGAGTTCCAGCATCTTTTAATAGCATTGTTAACATCATCTAAGAATCTGTATTCGGTTCTAAAAACTGCATGACAAATACAACTCACACAAGTGCTGGAACATCAGAGCTCTGACCACTGAATTACCCAAAAGCCATATTCTCTGTTGCTTTGCATTCTGTAAAATTCTTACTTACCAAAATGTTTTGAGTAATGGAAATAGGATGACGATGTACAAGCAAGAAATTTGTTTCCACTTTTCTCCTGGGAAATTTTAGCCACTATACTTGGCAAAGCTGATACCATAAGAATGGGCAAGTGTACTGGCAGATTTTGAAGGGAATATGAACTTTAAATGAAATGTTGATTTTGTAAACATCCTGTCTGCTGTAATGATTCAGCACCCCTCGAAAAAACAAAACAAAACCAAAAAAACATGACATTGCACCATCAGATATTGTTCTGGACAAACAAGTTTGACAAAATAGGAACTGACTGAATCATTGGTGAAATTTTGAACAGAAAAACTACTAAACCTTTTCACAAATCAGGATAATTTGAATAGGCATCTGTTATCTTTTTCAATTCCGTAACAGACTTCTTTTGATGAAGGCCATCCCCATCAGCTGATTACATATGCTGAACACAATTATCTCTTCTCTTCAATGGTCAGCTCTAGACCTCACCTTATGTACAGTGAGGAATTTTGCCGTTGTACCCATCTGACCCAAAGATGTATGAGAACTAGGTGCAGATGTACCAGAGGACTTGGGGACTCAGCACCACACAAAGCAATGTACTTACCTCTTTGTAACAAAGCATGAAACAAAATTGCAGGTGTGCAGGTAATCAGCTCACACACAGCTACAAACCTGCTGTGAGAGCAATCATCTCAAGTCTAACAAAGAGAACAAAGACAAATTTCTGATGATTCCTCATCTAAATGGCATATTAACAGGAATAAAGACACAGTTAAGACATGGAGAATCTGCCTCCTAGAAGTATGCACCCAGAACAAGGGAGATGAGGTAATGGTCTGGAGGAAGCAGAGTATCAAGGACATTATAAAGAAACTAATGCCTTTATATAAAAAATGACCAAATTCAAAGACAACTACACCAACCATATGAGATTGATCAGTTGCTATCTTTGGTTTTATCTGCTGAACAGAACATAAAAGATGAAGATTGATAAAGTGTGGGTGTGAAGATTTTTAAAGTTTGAATCAATATCAAGAGACTTATCTTAGTTCCCATGCGTCAAAAGGAAAAAAATTCTTAGTTTTTCAACCCTCCAAAGTTCTGAAAAATAAGACAATTAAAGAATGAGTGCTTTCCATGGAGAAGATATGAACAAATCTACTAGTCATACCTATCTATCAAGTAGTCAAACATGATCTGTATCAAACCTTACTTTTATTGAATCACAACTGCTACATTTTTCAATCATCTGTTGTATCCTGTCATACGAATATTCTACCAGAAATTGCCAGAAGAAATCAGGGTTAGCACAGAAAGACCAGTAAAGTCCTCCAGCTATTAATTTATAAATCACGTCCCAATGCAATATCAAGTATTAAAAATAGTATAAACAGCTTCTCTTAGGAAATTCTACGAAGTAGTTCTAAAAATTTTCACATCTTACTTTACACCCATATGAAGGAGGGTTGTGGACTGGCAATATCAGCTATCCAAAGATAATAACAAACCTGAAAAAAGAAACTATAAATATTAAGCTGTTTCATTCAGTCAAATCAGGCTGTGCAACACAGCCCTTTGAAGTACAGTTCAGTTCTCAAGATCTGAAGCTAAAAGTGATGCTTGAAAATCATCTGTCCTGGAAATGACATTGGAGAACTGCAGGCTGCTCTGTGGTTCCTGTGCCCACCAACTATTGATGAGGTGCTAGGCCACAATGTTTGTACTCTGCCTAGAGTACCCCTGAAGATGTTCACAGCTTCCTTGCAGCCAACTCTCAAACTGATTATTTGTTTTTATTAGGAAGAAAGGAAATGTTCTTAGCTCAGGTACCTAACATAAACTGATCTATGTAAGGCAAAACTGCTGTTTTATCATGCATAGTTCACAGCTGCTCCAGCTGACAAGGGGCAGAAGGGATTTGAAGTACTGGGACACCAGTCAAGGTCACATGTTATCCACTGCATGGGCAGCTATGTGATCATGAAGCAGCTCCTTACAGCCTGGTCCTTGAGGGAGAACAAAATCAGTGCTGGTTTAATCAAGTGCTATGCTGTACAATGAAGCAATTCAGGAGCTACTTCAATCATCCGTACAGTCCAGGTGGACAGTTATGGGTGATATCTTCATCAGTTCTTCCTGTGTAAGACATCCCAATCATTCAAAACAACCAAATACCATATATGCAAAAGTGAGTATAAATGATAAAGGCTTTATGAGAGTCTGTTAGACGATGAACTACAAAATACTTTGTCTTCTCCAAAGTGTTATCTCACTTTGACTTACTCAAGCTAAGTGCACTTCTTTCCCTAGGGTTCAAGGCTGCCCTACAAGTTTTGGGGCTCAAACTTGAACCTCAATGAACCTATGTCTAATGCTATCATGTGCATTTACTTGAGGTTAAAAGTAAATATCTGAAACAATATCTGTTAGACTGAAACTATTCTATGTTTATTATGCATTCTACAGTACAATAGGGGATCGTGTATACAGGGACTTCACAGGTAATTTAAAGCAAAAAAAACCCAAACCCACAACTGTTTGGCATTAGCTTCCCTTGTGTGCTCTCCTCCTTCACTGACTGAGCCTTTTCCTGCAGTTTAGGTAAACCCATTTTCAAAGGGATGTTGTAAAGGGATCCCAACATAGGAGCTGATGCTAAATAGCTACTCCGCAGTAGACACTCCATGCTTTTTCTCACGTATAACTTCTATACGATTGCAGAGGATGCAAAGCCCAACAGGTGAGTAAGCAAGACTATCAGCTAAAAGGAGCGGCTGAAGCCCCAAACTAATTTTCTTACAGAACTGTATTCTAGAATAATATTTGAGCCACATCTCTCAAGTTTCTCCTTTTCTGTTGTTTTTTCTTCAGAGTCTGACACCTATTTCTCCTTGGAGTGCAACAGCTTTGCAGGAGCTTCTTTTAGATGTAATTCCAGTCATGATGTGTCTAACAACAGACAGGTAAATGTTGCAAAATGATAGCAATTAAGAAAAACCTGTCATTTCTTTTGCTATAGATCAGCACTGGTAATTAACATGGCATGTACAGCTACTCTGTGTAGCAGATTAACCTAGTAAAGGCATGTTTCTATGAATGCTTGTGGTTTTCCTTTACTTGTATTGTTCACTTGAACAGTGACATAAGAACAAATTTAAGAGTCAAAAATCCCATCTTTCCAACATATATTTTTGGTAACCAGGTTAAATACTGCAAACAAATCCTGAACCTTAGCAGAATATTTTGACCTAATTTCTATTTAAATAAAGCAAGACTGTTTTGTACTGTAATTAGAACATTAAAAAAACTATCAAGAAAATTGTGTTCGCATTTTGCTCTTTTCTAGGCACAAGAAGGATGATTTTCCTTTTTTTTTCTTTTCTTGTTTGGGTTTCAGTTTAAAAGATCGCACATGTTACATGTCTCTATAATTCCCATTACCTGAATTTCTCCCATATCTGAGCTTTTTATATAATAATATTACTAAGGTAAATGAAAACATATTTGTCCTCCAAACATTTACAACCAATGCTATAAACATCTCTGTAGTGTGCCGGTCTCTATATCTCTCCCCTTGTGTCTGGGAGCTCCCCTTTGCTCTGATGCTTTTATTCCCTCCAGAAGCAATCTCCTTAATGGACCATCTATTTCATCTTTACCCATCTATTTCTTCTTTCATGCATCTTTGTGCTTTAAATTCTCAGCTAGATTTGGGTGCTCATTCTGCAAACATTCACATATGCCATGAAAACACTCCTTCATTTCAAGCTATGCTGGCACACAAACATTTGCTGAATCACATTTTATTCCAGCCTTCCTTTCTTCTTGTTCAGCTCGTCTTAAATGCCCAACAATCCAGTGAGGAATACTACTCAGAATATATCTAAAAACCCATTTGCTCTCCTCAAGGCTCAAACACGTATCCAATCAAGTCATGTTCTGACTGTATTGTCTTCAAACTGGCCAAATTTACCTCTCCATGCCAAAATTCACATCTTGGCTGATTTTAGGTCCAAGCCTGCAATGAACTGTGATCAGGAACAATTTCCCTGAAGCCCTGCAAACCTCTCCAGCGTCAGAGCTTTTCAAAGTGTTGTTAAGACTGGTTTTAGTCTGCAATGTGTCTCCTATGGTAAAATCTGAACAATCACATATCTAATCCAGTAACAGATCAAAGTTGAAGAGATCATTAGACATGTTGATAGTGAATTTTAAGGTAAGTATATATTCCTATGTCTAGAAAAAGATGCCTACAATATTAAGCCACTAACTGAATTCGATAATGTCTTAATTAATGTATTATTAGTATAATACACTACAAATAAATACATACAAGTAAATACTCTGGTATTTACTTGCCAAATTACATTTAATCGGTATTATTATGCTTGTAAGAGTATTCTTTTTCTGTCTAAAGTTTTTGCATGGCCTTAGATACTCTTGCATGATGACTTATAATATATCCTTTCTTCTTTGATACTTGCCCTTTTGAGGTCCACTCATGCCCTCCCACTAACACACACTTCAGCTGTGACTTCTGAAACCAAGCAGCAGTAAAAAGTGTATCAAAATCTGTATGACCTCTTGAATCATTTTACAGTGGAAATCTTTAATCCTGAGCACCTTAACTTTCAAAATGCAAAATGCAGTCTCTCCTTGTAACACTTCACAGTCTACAACAGTTTCATTCCATGGGAACAAGGATTAACTTTGCCTTTCTGCCAGAGACAAAATGCTCGCTCAAGTTACGTGAGTAAAAACAGTGGGACTGGCAGTTCACTCAGAATATCTATCTATTTACCTACTTATCTATTTATCTTCTCCATTCTATATTACTGGGACAAATTTTCTAGCAATAAAATACAGGCTGTGTATTTTAGTTGCATTCCTTTTCAGTTGCACTGCCAATTTCTATGCCAGCTCAATAAAATTCAGGTCTGTGTATACTATGTGAACATAGAAGAAAAAGACAATAATGTTACAAAAGCTGTTTATTGACTGGATCATTTAAAAATGCCCAATTTACTATGCTTGATTTCAGCGAGGCTCACGTTCTTAGCTGTTTGAGTATGACTCCCCTCCACTGCTTCCAAAGAGCATCACTAGAATAAATTTTGTATATTGGTTAGATACACTTCCTGTAGTTCTTCATCTTTTGTGTTTGAATGAAATTCTTTCCAAAGTTCTCATAAAGCATGAGTTAACACAAACAGCTCCCAAGAAAGGGGAGGGATATGAGGATGATGAAAAATCTAAACTTGGGGGAAAACCATCCCTGACTTGAAATGAAAGACAAAGAAATTCACCAGAGAACAAGCGAAAGCAGGTGTGCATTACCCGTTCTCACTTCCCCTTCTGCCCCCACAGTGGCAAACGATGACAGACAGGCTAGTGCTATCTCCCCTGACTTGCTTACTGATCTGACCATCTTGTGGGGTACAGCCCCTTATTCTCTGCAGCAATGCCATGTTATCAGTGAAAACAGAGGGAGCTGATAAGAGCCAAGAAGTTCAGAGCTGAGATGTTCTTGGTGGTAGCATAATGAAAGCTTGCAGTATCCACTTTGGGAAGGACAGGATGGAGAAGCACATGTGGAACCCAGCTGAAAATGTGACTGAAAAACAGCATTAAAAACACTTAAAATTCTAGCCAAGGAAGGGCTTGATGCATTTTTTGCTTCCAAGGATGGACACTGGCATACCTCGTTTCGAAATGCAACTTCTACAAAGCTTTTGTGGCTGATTTTATGAACCCTTTGCTTAACGGCAGTCCCAGCTCTGCCACAAAATGGTCTGTGAACCCACAGACAATGCATTGGAGCCGAAGGATGGATGGAATAATCCTTTTGAGGAGAGAGATGCCCTTCTGAGTAATTTCTCACAAACCAAGGCCAAGGAAAGTTTATCTAGAGCATGCACAAGGTGGACTGGAAGGCACAAAGTGCAGAAGGCTCTCCCACCGCTGCTGTCTTGATTCCTGAAAAAACTTTAGAAATAACAAGAAAATGGAGGATGTGACAGTGCAACTTTTTCACACAGAGTAGGGAAAGGAATGGAGGGGCAGTTCAATTTTCAGTTACAGGCAAATAAATACTTTCCTTCAACCTCTGCCAAATCTTGCTTGCTTTTAATGTTTAAGCTTCAAGTGAAAAGTTTTTCAACTCAGAAAGGCCCTGAGAAATCAACTCTTTAAGACTAGGGACCTCACGGCCTGTTCCACTTCCAGTAACAGTGAAAAACATGCCTGAGAGGAGCAGGAGAGACCAAGTGAGGCGGGAGAGACCAAGCAAGGCACAGAATCAGAGCACGGTAGTGGTCTGGGAGGGAAACACACTGGCCCTGAGCGCAGTTGCCTCATAAGTGACCCTCACAGCAATCCACAGGAAACTAGTTTGTCGCGTCACGAAGTCAGTGTTAAGTTTCCGGAAGCACGTCAGTAGTTGGCGGGAATCCTACTAGTCCCTCATCGCCGAAGTGCTTCCACAACCGGCTTCAACCTCACCGCCGCAGAGGACTTCTACTCTCCCGCGCGTGTTCCCGATCGCTTTCAGGGCAGCCTCTCCAGAGGACTCCAGCTCTTCCCCCGTCGGGGCCTAACAGGGAGCGGCC